>OZ019971.1:14052946-14167946 GCA_963970395.1 Ephialtes manifestator
GCGTGCGTGCGTGCGTGCGTGCGTGCGTGCGTGCGTGCGTGCGTGCGTGCGTGCGTGCGTGCGTGCGTGCGTGCGTGCGTGCGTGCGTGCGTGCGTGCGTGCGTGCGTGCGTGCGTGCGTGCGTGCGTGCGTGCGTGCGTGCGTGTGTGTGTGTGTGTGTGTGTGTGTGTGTGTGTGTGTGTGTGTGTGTGTGTGTGTGTGTGTGTGTGTGTGTGTGTGTCACACGATCGAAAAATGTAAACCGTTATAACTCGGGAATGCCTTGAGATATCAAGCTGAAATTTGGACCATAGATAGAGGGATCAAGCTTCATCGTTAATACATATTTTTGTTAAAATCCACTTCATCGTTAAATTATTACGCGTTTTTTCATTTTTTACAAATGTCTGTTTACGCGATAACTCTTTCAATTTTCGAGATATTGATCTTAAAATTGGTATCAATGTCAGCTTTCATACGCCGGTGATCGCTATTGAATTTGGTTGAAATTTTATGATGTTTTGATTTTTTTTAATTTCTGATTTTTTTTTCTACCTTGCGAATTTTGGTATCAAATATCAAACTGGGAGTAAAATGAGTACCAGATTCATGATTAAGAGAAAAAAAATACGTCAGATATAGCAGAAAAATGATGAACGATACCATATTTTTATAGCGATTTTGTACAGTATATATTGCGAAAAGTATCGATTTACATCGTATAAACTAGCCATATCCTTGCTTCACAATGAAATTTCTGAAAACAAACTATTCTATCGTGTTCTACTGAAAAAAAGAGAAGATAGAATATTCGAGCGAGTTTATTTTTAATGCGATGATGTTTTTCTGTCAACATGGAAGTCAGTTACAACAAACGATCCCTTTGTAAAACATATACAAACTTTTTAAATTCAGTGCGTGATCAACATGTATAGTACTGGCTAATCTTCAATTGGTATAAATTTTACAAAAATCGCTTAACGCATTTCATTTTTATAAGAATTTTGAAATTTCGATAAAAGGGCGTAAATGCTCTAGCTCGAACGAATTTTTAGCTATTGGGCTGAAACTTCAAATTAAAATTGAACAAAGTGATACGACCTTTGGTATTAAATTTGGGCCAAATCGGTAAAGCGGTTCGGTTTTTATGAGATTTTGAACTTTTCGTAAAATTTTCGTTTTGCTCTAATTCAGGTAAAATTTCGACTATTCGACTGAAAGTTTCTACACAGGAAAAATAACATGCAGCCCTGCTACGTACCAAATTTGGTGATGATCGGTAAAGCGGTTCGGATTTTACGTGATTCTGAATTTAAAAAAAAATTATTGGTGTCGCTCTGGATTTTGTTAAACGTCAGAAATCATCAACTTCATCAATAATTTTGATCTTTCACAAAGCTTCCTCCATGAGGAAGCCAAAAATAAAATAAAGAAACTCTCTCATAGAGGCGACTTTGTAAAAAGCGAAAAAGAATGAGGTAGCAATGTGCAAGGTTCTACTTTGCATCCTTTTTTTAATGAGTAACGGAACTCACACCGATTTTTAAAGTAATGGGTAATGAACGTGGTAATGGATATATGATAGACCCATTACTTTAGAAAAATTTGCTTAATAAATAAACATATATAGCGGAAAATCTTTCAAAAAGTTAATAAATAAGTAGATAAATAGCAAAATCGTTCGAAAAATTGAAAAATAAATAAATAAATAATCATTAGAAGTCTGCGGTTAAAACAGGTCGCGATAGACGGGCGATCTCTCAGAGACGAACTATCCGGGTACCTGAAAATCTTAGCAATAGTCCCTTGCCACCTGTTTCTTTTCTAACTTTTAACTAACTTCTAACTTTTGACTAACTTTTAACTAACTTCTAGCTTTTGACTGACTACTCTAACATTTCACCAACTTTTGACTACCTACTATCGAACTTCTAACTTTTAAAAGTCAGAAGATAGTCAAGAGTTAGTCAAAAGTTAGAAGTTAGTAAAAATTTAGAAGTTAGTCAAAAGTTAGTCAAAAGTTAGTCAAAAGTTAGTCAAAAGTTAGTCAAAAATTATAAGTTAGTCAAAAGTTAGAAATTAGTAGTTAGACAAAAGTTAGAAGTTAGTTGAAAATTAGTCAAAAGTTAGTCAAAGGTTAGTCAAAAGTGAGTCAAAAGTTAGTCAAAAGTTAGTCAAACGTTAGAAGTTAGTCAAAAGTTACTCAAAAGTTAGAAGTTAGTCAAAAGTTAAAAGTTAGTCAAAAATTAGTCAAAAGTTAGAAGTTAGTCAAAAGTTAGTCAAAAGTTAGAAGTTAGTCAAAGGTTAGTCAAAGGTTAGTCAAAAGTTAGAAGTTAGTCAAAAGTTAGTCAAAAGTTAGTCAAAAATTATAAGTTAGTCAAAAGTTAGAAATTAGTAGTTAGACAAAAGTTAGAAGTTAGTTGAAAATTAGTCAAAAGTTAGTCAAAGGTTAGTCAAAAGTGAGTCAAAAGTTAGTCAAAAGTTAGTCAAACGTTAGAAGTTAGTCAAAAGTTACTCAAAAGTTAAAAGTTAGTCAAAAATTAGTCAAAAGTTAGAAGTTAGTCAAAAGTTAGTCAAAAGTTAGAAGTTAGTCAAAGGTTAGTCAAAGGTTAGTCAAAAGTTAGAAGTTAGTCAAAATTTAGTCAAAGGTTAGTCAAAAGTTAGTCAAAAGTTAGAAGTTAGTCAAAAGTTAGCCAAAAGTTAGAAGTTAGTAAAAAGTTAGTCAAAAGTTTTAAGTTACTCAAAAGTTAGTCAAAAGTTAGAAGTTAGTTAAAAGTTAGTCAAAAGTTAGAAGTTAGTTAAAAGTTAGTCAAAAGTTAGAAAATAACAGGTCGCAAAGGACTATTGCTAAGATGTTCAGCTATCCGGATAGTTCGTCTCTTAGACGTCGATATTATATTTATTCATTTATTTTTCAATTTTTCGAACGATTTTGCAATTTATCTACTTATTTATTAACTTTTTGAACAATTTCCCGATTTATTTATTTATATATTTATTTATTGAGCAAATTTTTCTACAGAAATGGGCCTGTCATATAAATAAATAATTTGATTATTTGAAGTCGACCCAAATGACGAATGAAAAATAATTCATTATTTGTAGTCGACCCAAATAACGAATGAAAAATAATTCGTTATTTGAAGTTGACATAAATGACGAATGAAAAATAATTCGTTATTTGAAGTTGACATAAATGACGAATGAAAAATAATTCGTTATTTGAAGTTGACACAAATGACGAATGAAAAATCATTCGTTATTTGAAGTTGACATAAATGACGAATGAAAAATAATTCATTATTTGGAGTCGACCAAATGATGAATGAAAAATCATTCATTATTTGAAGTTGACATAAATGACGAATGAAAAATAATTCGTTATTTGGAGTCGACCGAATGATGAATGAAAAATAATTCGTTATTTGGAGTCGACCGAATGATGAATGAAAAATAATTCGTTATTTGGAGTCGACATAAATGACGAATGGAAAATCGTTCGGTATTTCGACTCAAAAAAATGATGAATGAAAAATCATTCGTTATTTCGACTAAATGAAATGTCGAATGAAAAATCATTCGTTATTTCGACTAAAAAAAATACCGAATGAAAAATCATTCGTTATTTGACGTCGACATGCATGACGAATGAAAAAAAATCGTTATTTAAATCTTGAAAAATAACGATTGAAAAATCATTCGTCATTTGTACTAGACATAAATGACAAATGAAAAATCATCCGTTATTTAAACTCGAACAAATAACGAGTGAAAATTAATTCGTTATTTATACCTCTAAAAATGATGAATGGTTTTTCACTCGTTATTTATTATCAGCTTAAATAACGAATGACTTTTCACTCGTTATTTGAACTCGAGAAGATATTGAGTGAAAAATCATTCGTTATTTTATTTAAAAAAAAATATGAATGAAAAATAATTCGTTATTTAAGCTAAAAATAAATAACGAGTGAAAATCCATTTGTATTTTCAACCTGTATTTAAATACTTTTTCATTCGAATGCGCCCATCCCTGATCGGCAGTCAGGTCCGCGACTTCGGTAAAGACAGTTTCATCTTTGAGTTCAACATGGACCAAGCAATCAACTCTCAAGATCAGCGCAACAGCGATCTACAACCCTCGACCATGTATCGTGTGCTGTCGGACACCGAGAAGAAGTGCCTCGAAGGACCTTTAATTCTTGGTACAACGTACACACTCAATCAGTCTGAGACGAAGAGAGTGAGTGTCGGCCCACAACCTCGGGCCGATGGAAGTATACACCCTATCGTAAAACTGCAGAACAATAACACGGCTGGTGGTATTGTTTTCGAGTCGAAGGATTGGATTTTGTAGCGAACACATCTTCCGAATATTTCAAAATATTTTACCGATGGACAGAAGGTAGTTTGGGGATCGAGCTGGCGCACTCCAGACCCGATACACATCTCCGACTGTGAGATTCTCTTCACGACAAGCTATGGCTCGAAATCTATCGTGTTTGATCGTCGTGTTGAAAAAACACCTATTACTGATGAGATGAATGAGAGTCAGCTGGAACCCGAGCCAACAGCGAAGAAGAAGCGTAAAAATTATTCACCAGCGGTTGTGATGCAAAAACCTTCGTTTGAGGAATTACAACATATAATGGTGTGCACTGACGAACGCTTCAGACGACTACAAAGACATGCCGCAAATGTACAGAAGTGCGCCGAAGTGCTTTGTGCTGAATTATTGCTCCATATCCCGGCCAATGAGACACCCGGAAAAATCAACGAACAACGCATCAAAGAATTGCTGAAGGATAATTTAAAATTTTTGAGAGATGCAGTGCAACGTCGTATGGATGCTGAATTTGTCGAACTTACGTTTGGCATCGTGTTCCTGAAGCTCACCGCATTGTGCACTGCTTTCATCGCAAACGAGCTGCGTAAAACACTTGCGATGAAGAACCAGCCGACTGCCGAATAATGACAAAACTTGTATATATGTGTTTTCTGTGTAGATTTATTTTCGCATTGTACCCGCGAAACTACATATTATTTTATTCACCTATTTTTTAATGGCTCTTCTCTTTATCAACATCGTCGTATCGCATTGTAATTAATTATAAGTCTTATGCCCTTTATGACCGATTTTGACAATTGCATTTTTTCGTTCACTCGCCTATATGTAATCGAATACTCCACAACAATTCATCAATTTTCAATGTTTGAATAAAATCATCTCCTTGAAAATCCTGTTTTTCTTTTATTTCACGACTTACCTACCTGAAAAATGTACCATCATCCGAAAAAATTCTTTTTATCGATTTTACGACTTATCGATCCGGAAAATTTATCAACATCCGGAAAATTGAGTTACCGGTTGCAGGACTGGAAAATTTACCAACATCCGGAAAATCGAGTTACCGATAGTAGAACTGGAAAATTTACCAACATCCGGAAAATCGAGTTACCGATAGTAGGGGAAAAATCTACAATACCGACTGCAGGAGCATCGACGGATTTTTACCTCAAAAATTATCGACCGCGGTGGACAAGTTCCCACCCACCAATCAGCGCTCGGGAAATCATCTCACCGAGAAAAATATTCAACCAACCAGAGCTCAGGGAATCAAGCCCCCGGAAAAACCCACTCAACCAATCAGAGCTCGGGGAATTATGCAAATTATTCCCACCTGTTTTAAAAAAAGGGGGTGGAAGGAAGAGGGGATTTAAACAATAAATCAGAGCTCGGGGAATTATGCAAATTAATCCCACCTGTTTTAAGTAAGGAGTGGGAGGGACAGGGGATTTAAACAACCAATCAGAGCTCGGGGAATTATGCAAATTAGTTCCACTTGTTTTAAGTAAGGAGTGGGAGGGAGAGGGTATTTCAATAGCCAATCAGAGCTTAGGGAATTATGCTAATTAGGCTAGTCACGGCGCCAGACGGGAGGTAGGGAGGGGGTAGGGTCTGTCTCCCCAGCACGAGTGTATACTACTACTCAGCTTGAAACTTTGCAATCGCATTTCGATAGGATACAACTATTACATAAAAAAATGCTAAGTCTTAAAGTTCAGAAAGGTTAATGCGCAAGGACTACCTTAAGAGGTAAAAGGGTAGAAACGACGTTGCATAATGTTTTCATGTATTTCAGATAAAAAAAGGAAAGATTTTTTTCATAACATTAGTCGTTTTCAGAGTTGTAAAACACTATTTATTTGTTAAACAAAATTGATGCTGCAATTGGCTTTGTAATTATGTTTTTATAAACATAATTTGCAGTGATTATAATATTATGGGTAAACTTTTAATTAGAGGCAAAAAATATTAATTTTTCATAAAATTTAATGATAATCTTATTGAAAAAATGCACAAATACTGTTAATGCATGGCTAAAATAATGGAGGCCTGTGGTTGTCCATAATTCTCACAATTCCTCCCAAAATGTAATTAAAAAATCGACTTTTCTTAAAGCTATTGAAAAGTTCACATATCATTTTATAATCCTTACAGGTTATCATTACAAAATCGTAACTGTAAGACAAACTGTTCTGTAAACTTTGTATCGTAAAGTAATCGGGACTTACAACACTGTTCATAATAAACAAAATATATGGGCAGTGACGACATTGTACTTGAAACATAGCGGTTGTTATACAGAGTACTTAAAAGAAAAATTATAAAATTTTCGAAGAACTTTCGAATTTCTTTTTTTTCTTCATCAGCGCAGACGCAACAATGGCTTTGCCAAAGATGCCTGCAGCCTCTCTTCTTAGCGCAATCGTGTCTCGAGGTGTGCGTGAAACAATTGACGGCCTCCCCATTACTCGCTAGGAAATAAATGTTGGAGTTATTCTTTCATTATAATTGTAAGTATAAATAGTATTACTAGAATATCCGTACCTACGCCGATTTAATTATAATTTTTCGAGGCATTTACTTTCGCTAGTATTCGCTGCTCGAAATGTTCATCGGTCAACCGATTATATTTCGGCAGGAGATTATATTTCGCAGGATTTGAGAGGAGACGAATGCTGCCTACTATACAACCGCCGACGGAACACCGCTTGCTCGCACTAGTACAACAATATTTTTTGTAACAAATGCGTGAAAACTCCAGCTTTTCGGTATTGTAAAGCCTAGCGAAAGCGTGCGAAAAATTAGCTATATACGAGATAAGTGTGGGGACTTTTCGTGCATGTATTTCAAAAATTATATTTGTAAACATTGAAGTTTAAGAAACAATGTAAAGATTCTATTTTCCTTAGTCAACTTTACAATATTTTTACTTCTAATTCTTTTATTCTAATCACTCAACTCACCCAATGCAGCGTTACTCCGAGAGAGCGTCGTTTATTTGCCGACCACGCATCAGCGGTCGTGCAAACGTATTTCGTACGTTCAACAATACGTTTAATGTCGCCCAGTTGTTCCTGGACAACTTCAAGGTGGTCCTATTTTTCTTAATGTTTAAGTCTGCAAGATAATTAAAAAAGTGAAATACTTTAATAAACGATTAAAATCATACGAAATAATAGTCATATACCGTCATAGATTTTCCGGAACGATTCTTTTTCCATCGTACACAGCGGTATCATGGCGTCTAGCACGAACGATGTGCAGTTCGATTTCCAGACTTCTTGAGAAAACGTACAGGACCACCTTTTCCTGTCGACGATCGGCGATTCCCGTTTCGATGCAGCGTACTGTTTGTACTCCTCGAACTCGTCTGGATGTTGTTTTTGCAATTTAAATGACCAATATATCAAATGATATTTCACTTATATCATCAGAATTAAATCGCGGGTTTTCCTGTGATGAAGGCTGTGAAGGTCATTAGGATCCTGCCACTAATAGTGTAGCAATTACACGGGTTGAGAATCACCTTCGTTTTGAGTTTTCTCTAACCTGTATTTTCTATTCCCCTTTTAAGGTAGTCCTAGCGGTACAGTCCCGTCAAACGTGAGTTTCGGAGAAAATTTCGAAGACTTCTCGATGGGATAATAATCTGAAAAAATTAAACATGTAGAAGGTGCTAAAAAGATTGATTTTGCATAATAATAATTTCAAAATGTTATAAACAAATTAATGAAATAATAAACTGTTCAACAAATTATCTGGCAAACCAACTTTTTTTTCTGATGAAAATTATTCATTCACTTTTCTGAATACACATGAATTTTTTCCGAATTTTGTATACTTTTTTAAAATTGCGGTTTTTGCCGCTCATTTTAGTTAAAAAAAAGCAATTTTAATAAATTAGACAAAATTCTGTAACAATTCATACGTATTCAGGAAAATGAATAAATAATTTTCGTGAGAAAGAAAATTGGGTTGCCGGGTTATTTGTTGAACAATTCATTTTATCATTAATTTGTTAATAACATTTTGGAACTATTATTATGAAAAATCAATCTTTTCAGCACCTTCTACATGCTTGAATTTTTCCGATTATTATCCTACCGAGAAGTCTTCGAAATTTTCTCGGAAACTCACATTTGACGGGACTGTACCGCTAGGACTACCTTAAAAAATGTTGTAGTCTAATATAAACCAGTTTCATGCTTAAACGAAGTTTATTCTTACTCTTAAATGCGTAGTCAAATTGGACCTTGTCCTTAGCGTGGTCTTCAAAATCTTGCGCCGTTGGCAGAATAGGCAAAACGCTAGAATTATTTTGTCGACGTCGGACCCTTCCTTTAAGAGTTCGAAATATTTTCCGTCTAGCATAGACCGCTTTCCGCACTCTATCTCCAAACGACTGCGTGGATCACCTTCAACATCCTGTTCCTCGTGTATCGACACCGTCATCGTCTAAAAAATTATTTGAAAGGCGGTCATCAATAATTTGTGCGATTATTTACGTAGAAAATTATTATAATACAAGACCAGACAAACTCTACGTAGCTTCGATTAACTTTATATATAAAATTGATGGATTCAAAAGGACAACAAACTGACAGCAAGACTTGAACCAGCAATCTAACGATTGCTAGCAGAGTTATAAATCGTTAAATCTAGTACAGACAAAGTTGATGGTACAATTGGTTTTGTAATTTTTAATTATTAATAGTAACAAGGAGTAATTATAATGTAATATGTACATTTTTTAATGGCTGTAAAGATTGTTTATCTCAATAAAATTTCATGGTAATTTTCCTAAAAAAAATGGTAAAATGCGAAATGAGTAGGATTTTAAGAGAATTCTGAATGTTCCTCAATGACATAAAAAATTAGAACCTGGTATCTCGTAATGTGCACGAGCCAAAGTAGATAAGCTAAGCCGGTTCTGTCTCATGTCGGCAAAGAAGACCCTTGCCTTACCAACAGTCGGTAATCCAGATTTCTACTTTTACCAACAGTCGGCAATGCAGTTTTTTATTTTACTTCAAATTTGATATTTTTTTTCGATTTTACTTCGAATTTGAATTTTTTTTTTACCTAAAAAGTACTTTTTTACCGACAGTTTAACCTAAAAAGTAGTTTTTTACCGACAGTTTAACCTAAAAGTCCTTTTTACCGGCAGCTTAACCGCAAAATGGTGTAGTTCGAGCCCATGCTAAGTGGTTCGTGCTAAGATGAGTGCTCTACCTTACCGACGTAGCGGGAGTATTCCTGATGGTTATGTTACGTCACGCGTAACCTTCTTTTGCACTAAGAAGCTACTTCGAGTCACACACATACACACACACATACACGCACCTCTTACTACTTTCATAAGACGCAGCTCGAGCCCTGCGACTAGCAGCACGCGTCCCCTACACGACAGAGTGCACGTAAGCCACCAGCAACCGACGCCTTGGCCCCCCCTGTGGAAGGGCCCGCGTCTAGCCTAGAGATACTCTGTCTCCTCCGCGTATCATAAATAGCTTCACACTTGACATACACGTCACCCGCGCGCACTATAAACATCTCCATATTCCCCTTTTTTGGAGCTAGATGCACGCGTTCCCACGCATGACCGTCGCCTCGGTTCCCCTGCGGAAGGGCCGTGTCCAGTCTAGAACACTCAAACGTATCATAAATATCCTCACACTTGTCGCACGCGCCATCCGCGCGCATCATAAACATCTTTAAATAACCCTTTTTAGTAGCTAGATGCACGCGCTCCCACGCATGAATGTCATCTCAGTTCCCCCGCGAAGAGCCCGCGTCTAGGCCAGAACATCTAAACGTATCACAAATACTTTCACACTACCCCTTTACCAGTGACACCTTAGTAAAATTTATGACTTCACTCCCTTTATCAAAATCCCGACACCGCTACCAAAT
This sequence comes from Ephialtes manifestator, assembly GCA_963970395.1. Taxonomy (NCBI): domain Eukaryota; kingdom Metazoa; phylum Arthropoda; class Insecta; order Hymenoptera; family Ichneumonidae; genus Ephialtes; species Ephialtes manifestator. The sequence goes on from OZ019971.1 coordinate 14,063,187, forward strand.
TAGTATATAAGCGCGAGATTTTGTTAATTAAGTCAGGTATTCCTACTCGAACGTTACGCTGATACACTTCGTCAGGGCGGGCAAAGCTCTTCCTCGCTACGATAGCCCTGGTGGCTAAGTAATTCAATATATATATATATATACCAGTAACAACCTGTATTCTACATCGTATCAAAAGTGAATAAACTGTGAGTATTTAATACCTGGTCTTCGAATATTATTTTATGCATGCTGGTCATCCAGAACTTAGACTCAGTACCTGAGCCTCCAGTATTCCTATTTCTACATAAATTCTTCGGTAATAAATGGCGAGGTCTCCGTCCCCGATGTAAAGGGCCTTGACTCAAAAGTGAGACCACCGTTACCGTTTCCAAGGCACAACTCTGGAGACTTGCCGCCGGGACGTAACACAAATAAAAATTTGGTGTCAGAAGTGGGATATTAAACGCCCAAATTACCAGAAGGATGTAGAATGGGAACTGTGAGAACTCCAGAAAAGGCAAGTCTAGCGCCACATGCAAGTAATCCACCAATAAGTGGTGCTCGGGGTTTTGAAGAGATAAATATCAACACCGATTCGGAAGCAGCAGGCACAAGTACACGCACCAATAGCCTGGGGAATAATTCAATTCAAGAGATTCATCCAAGACCAGCAGATTCTCTAGTGAATAATCAGAGAGAACAATTAATCGATTTTAATTTTCAACAAGCTGAACACCAGTTCAATCTGTTGAATAATCCAAACGGAAATATGGCTGTGAATGCTATTCCGCAGGTTTCCTAAATAATTGAATACATTACATTCAAGATAATAAAACTTGCCGAATTTGCTCAAAACCGGGACACTCGGCCGACTCTTGCCGATCTCGGGAGCGGAATTTTCAGTCACCTAGACCAAATTACAATCGTCCACAACAAGAATGGAGAAACACACCACGACAACGATCCAACAGCAATAATCGCTATCAGGATTCCAGGGAAACAGGAAGAAACGGAAACTTTTCTCGTGCATATGGCCCTTCACCACATCCAGCAGTAATATGTCGTTTTTGTAAAAACGCTGGCCACGTAGTCAGAGAATGTCGCCAGTTGGATTATTGGACTTCATTGAGGCATAATCAGAATAGTTTTCGCCCAAATAATCAAAGAAACGAGTCGGAGGGAAATCAACAAACTCGTCCCGTGAAATTTACTCAGCCAGATGAAAGAGAGTAACAACCAACAAGAGTTGCAACAGCTTTATTGAACCGTGAGAGTAACGTACCAGTTATTAAAGTCATCTCCACAGACTTTTTGCAACTAACGCTACTAATGATTGACACTGAGTCATCATTGAACCTAATTAAGAAGAAGCAAGTAGCACCACATGTGGACGTTGATACGTCAGATATTGTTAGAATCAGTGGCATAACGAAGAATTATGTTAGCACACTGGAAAGAGCGGAAATACGTATATTGGATCACGATGTCACGTTCCACTTGGTGACAGACGATTTCCCTTTCTCAACTATCAAAATCGAAGTTGCCGTACCTGTATTGAAAATTGAACCGTACGAAGAATTGATAGAAAATATTGAAGGATTGAAATTACCGTGCGAAGTACACGATGCGCCCACACTTGAGGCAGGACAAAATACGAAATTGGGAATTAATAATGAAAAAAACCTCCAGAGCGAGATGAATGATAAAGTCACAACGAGCATTGAAAGTACAGAAGCCACATACAAGGCATACAAGGAACCCGAATTATATGAGATACAAGATTACCGCGGTACCTCACGCGATGCCCACAACGTGGATGATGAATTTAAGGAAACTAACAAGGTATATTGCATTAAAGAAGAAGACCGAGTATCAAAAATAAGAAAATTATTACGCCTGGATCATCTAAATTCAGAAGAGAAAGAAAGTGTTCAGTTGCACCTTGAGGAATTTAGTGACAGGTATCATTTATCTGGAGAGAAGCTCACAGCATCGAATGTATTGCAGTATGGCATTATTACGACCGACGAGGGCCCTATTAATTTTCGGCAATACAGATATCCGCCGACACTAAAAGAAGAAATAAGCCGACAAGTCAATGAACTACAAGACGAAGGAATAATACAACCGTCTCAATCACCTTACAACTCACCTGTTTGGATCGTTCCTAAGAAGGCCTGGAAGATGGTACTGGATTATCGTGCCTTGAATGAAAAAACTGTAAGTGACGCTTACCCACTTCCACTCATACACGAGATATTAGATCAACTAGGGGGAGCAGTGTACTTCTCCACTTTTGATCTTGCATCTGGATTTCATCAGATCGAGATGCATCCAGAAGATAGACACAAAACGGCCTTTTCAACACCATATGGCCACTATGAATTCACACGCATGCCTTTTGGACTCAAAAATGCACCGGCAACTTTGCAACGACTCATGAATCGCGTGCTCATGGGAATAAAAGGCTCCGATGCATTTGTATACCTGGATGACATCGTCGTCCATGCTCCTACACTAGAAGAGCATGAATTTAAAATAGAGAGATTAATGAAGCGATTGAGGAGCGCGGGACTTCAGCTTCAGCCTGACAAATGCGAATTTCTACCTCAAGAAGTTGCTTATTTGGGTCATGTAATAGGCAAGGATGGAGTAAAACCGGACCCAGCCAAACTATCTGCAGTAAAGAATTTCCCGCGACCAAAGAACGTGAAAAATATTCGGCAGTTTCTCGGACTCGCTCGTTACTACAGACGCTCTACAGAAAATTTTTCACAGATAGCGAGACCATTGACGATTCTATTAAAAAAGGATGCTGTTTTCAATTGGCAGCAGATACAACAAGAAGCCTTCGAGATGCTGCGCGACAAACTTTGTAAAGAACCAGTACTACAGTATCCTGATTTCACTCAAGAATTCATCGTGACTACAGACGCATCTGGCACAGTAGTCGCCCTATCGCTTATACTTGAAGGGTGTTAAACGATACCGTTTAGACCATACTTGTACGGGAGGCCATTCAAGTTGGTAACAGACCACAAACCATTAGTCTGGATCCACACGTCCAAGGACCTTACTTCACGTTTGACACGTTGGCGACTACGTCTCGAGGAATACGAGTATGAAGTAGTACATAAGGCGGGGAAAATGAATGCGAATGCTGATGTCTTATCACGAAATCCTTGCGCGGAAGCCACAGATGAAGTTGAGGCAGACTCACCAGAACAACACATATATCCTGTCATGAAACGAGCAAAAACCATGGAAGAGAAGGAGGAAACAGAAGGAGAAGAAGACGATGAACCCGTAGCAAGAAGACTACGAAAAAGAGCCCAGGAATCAACTGATAGCGCACCTGTTACCCCAACTACCAAGCCGTCTAGCAAGCAGTCTGCGAAGCAGCCACGAGAATCCGCACTTGTACCACCTGCTAGTAGCAATGCACAGCTTCTTGATAATGAACCAGTGGCAACCAGACTACGGAGCCGCGAAAAAAATCAGATGACAACACATCCAGAGATTCGAGAAAGACCAATTGCGAAGCCAGCCCGACGTAAGGCGAAAAAACAAATATCACAAAAGGCAAAAGAATCAGTTCCTATGCAGAATGAAGCGTCAAATAAAACATCAACCTTCGTGAATTTCGACGAGGAGGAAACATTTAGTATATCCGGGGAATCAGATGAATATATCTTCGATCGTTCCGAGGATGAGTCCATCAAGGATTTACAACAAGAGGAGCCGACAAAGCCTACTACCAGCGTGCAAATAACTACTAAAGAACAAATTTTTATGAGGAAAAATAATTATGTTTACTTCCTCTCGGAGACTGGAGAGCTCTGCGATGAAGGGTCCCGAACACTGGCAATGCGACGAGCACTGCCTAAATTTCGCAATCTTAAAATTGGTAATATCTGCACCACCAAGCACAACTCCAAGCATCATATCGCTATCGTCATCAAAGGAAAAAATGGAACTCTCTTGGATCGTGTTAAATTTACAGAGATTCAAAAGGACCGACGGAAAACCCTTAAAAGTCTAGAATTGCGTTCCGTTAGCATGGCGAAAAATAAGGAAATCAATGGAATGCAGTGGGAGTTTCTACTACCCACCCTCAAGAAGGCGTTCACAGGTACTGCAACACAGTTAATTGTGTGCTTGGGAATAATAAAATATCCGGCAGTAACAGAGAGGAAGGAAATCATGGCTGAGGCACATGCTTCAGCAATAGGAGGACACAACGGAGTGACTAAAACGTATAATCGTATACGTCAACGTTATTACTGGGAAGATATGAAGAACAACGTAGCAGAATATATACAGCACTGTCTCCCATGCCATCAGAAAAAATTAATACGTGTAAAGACTCGCCAACCGATGATCATCACTGACACACCGGACTCAGCATTTGACAAAATTTCTATGGATATAGTGGGACCGCTGCCACGCACTCAAAACGGTAACAAGTATATTCTGACGATGCAAGATCTACTCACTAAGTACTGTCTCGCTGTGGCATTACCACGAGCCACTTCAGCAAATATCGCAGACGCTCTCATTAAGCGGACTTATGAAGAACGTCGCCAAGAATTTAAAAATTAAACAATGTCGGACTACAGCATTTCATCCACAGTCTAACGGATCTCTGGAAAGATCTCACCACTCTTTGGTCGAATACTTAAAGCAATACGCAAACAGAGACGAGGAATGCGATGAGTGGCTAGAGCTCGCTACGTTTTCGTACAACACAAGTGTTCACGAGGGCACCAGACATACACCCTACGAACTTCTATTTGGGAAATTCGCTCGCCAATCCTCTTATGATGCGGAAGATGATAATGAGCCAGGACGGACGAACAGCGATTATCTCTCTGAGCTCGCCACTCGGCTACATGACGTACGAGAGATAGCTAGAGACCCCTTGATAGCTTCCAAAGAACGGTCGAAAAAATATTATGATCGTAAAATGAATACTCATGACTTCGCCCTCGGCGACTGTGTTTATTTACAATGCGGTAAAAAACAGGGCAAATTCGGAGACCACTACACTGGGCCCGATGAGATAACTGAAGTGATGCGAGACGGAAACATAAAAATAAAAATCGAACGTGAGACTCGCATAGTACATCGAAATCGTTTACGTTACTCTCATATAACACTAGAAGATAGTACTGAAGAAGATTAACGACCATCGAACTTAAAAAAAAAAACATAACATTTATATATTTTTACTAGAAATATCATTACGTCTATTATTTTCTATAGTTAATAATGGAGTTTGGAGACCCACATTCGAACATCTACGCTGTCTCCATGGAAGGCTTTTGCGACGACCAGTGCCACCTCATACCGAAGGAAATCGCAATAACATCACTGTTGCACGACCACACCGATCATTGGACACTGGAGGCTCCTTACTCTTATCATAACCTGAACAAATACCCACGGGAATTGAATAGATGGAAAACTAAATACTGTCATGGCATTGAATGGGCATCTGGAGATGTCCCATACTCTTGGGTTTTCTATCGTTTAACCAGCATTATGAAAAGTGCAAAAAGGATTTATGTTCATGATTCCAGAGTGGCGGAATTTCTGAGTGATTTTTCAACCTGTTAAATAGTGAACCTCACAGGAGTTATACCATCGCAAGAGACACTGCCACCTCAGCAGCAATATTGCATTTATCACGGGTCGACAATGCACATGGCGTACCGGTGTGCTCTCAATAATGCAATGAGAACGAAGAAGTACATATCGTGCCAATTGGAGAACATGGTAACCATACCGCACGGAGACGACCTCTCTAACGAGGTTATTAAAGTCACAGATACTCCGGAGACGCGAGAAGAAGAATTTAAAACCAACATATCAGCTGCCGGGGGAAAACCGCAAAAACCACCAAGGAAACGTCATGGCGGAAATAAAGTATTGGGATTCTTGTTGACATTGCTAACTCTTGGAATGATAAATCAAGCCGAAGCCATAATCGGATATGATTGTGGATTCTCACATCACCACTCTTTCGCTACTCGATGTCGAGACTTGCGATATACCGAAGATGAAATCCAATGTCACCGAAACACGTGTTCAATTGCTACAAATCAGCGAATTTACGAAAACTTACGTGATGCAATGCAAAATCTCAATAAGACGTATCATCTACCATTGCGGAATGCACTCACACAATTCAGTGGTAGCCCAGGGAGCTATGGAATATATCTACGAAATTGGTTACGAGGAATGCAGAAAAGTTCAGCGCACGGGAATACTTCGAATAACAGCCTACTCTGTATTCGTTGCCATCAAACCCAATTCAACGACTACACGAAGTACCACACTGGCCGGGCAAATCAACAGAGATGGGACTTGCCACGGCACGCAGTATTCTGATCCATATGGCACGTGGAACGACGTTATAGTTCAAGGAGAAATCGGTATAACACTACAAGATTACTATGCCACAGTCAACCTCAATACAAATTTAATCACACTACGATCGGGAATTAATTGTCATTTATCCGAAGCAGAATGTATCAACGTAGAAGGAGGATATACATTCTGGCAAGCACTACCTGAGGATAATTGCCATTTTAATAAATATTACATATTGTATGAGGGGGTTGCGAGAAAACTCGCAAGCCTGGAAGAGGAACAAATGCAAACAATATATAAAGTCAACAGAGGCGAAATAACATTTGCATTAATTCGGAAACGAGAATTGCAAATATGCGGATTTACTTTATACCGTACTGAACATCCGAAAGTTTTCATTTATGAATCAAAAAGAGAGCCCTTGCGAAATGCACAAAGGAAGATTACCACTGAGGGTCTCGATATGTTCACATATGTAAATGCAAAATTTGTTTATCTTGAAAAACATATACGAAACGAACTCAATGATCTTTATTATGATATTCTGAAACAAAACTGCGATCTAGAACGCCAAGTATTAAAAAGTAGCCTTACACTAGCTACTCAGGCACCGGATGAATTCGCTAACCAACTCATGAAAGGACCCGGACACATGGCAGTCGTTGCAGGAGAAGTAGTACATATTATAAAATGCATCCCAGTGGAGGTAAAAGTACGTCATATTGAATATTGTTATCATCATTTGCCGGTGTCAAGACGAAACGATAGTCTGTTCATATCACCGCGAACACACATATTATTCCAAGCCGGGACGCAAATCTCTTGTAACCAAATGGTACCAGCAATGTATCAACTGCAAGGATCTTGGTATAAACTTACACCAACCCCAGTGGAGACAACGGTGCCACCACAAATCAAGCCGCTAACGAGATCCACGTGGAAGTACTCGAACCCCGCCGACTTAGCAACCAGTGGAATCTACACACAGACAGATTTAGATAACATGAGGGATCATATAATGTTCCCTGCAGAAAGGACTGCTATTCTAAACACTATAGCTCGCTCCATCACAGGCCATCCAACGCAGCTCTAAGAGACATCTTTTATGAGTCTTCTTGACGAGGAAGCTCTTGAGAAAATCTCCCGAACCGCTTGGGAAAGGATGTGGAGCTCCTTCTTGACTTTTGGTACAGCCAGTGCAGGAATACTTGGGGTAGTACTTACAATCAGAGGCATCAAGCTTGTTGCCGACACTGTCATACATGGATATGCACTACACTCAATTTATGGATGGTCACTGCATCTTTTGGGAGCAATTTGGAGCTCCGTTATCCACTTGTTGCTACATCTTGGCCAAAATAAACTTAAAAAGACCACCAAAGAACCTGACAGAAACCACACAGGATGAACGGAGTACGACATCGCCACACTATCCTACGTTAGAAACAGCACCAAGGATTTCTTTTAAAGGACCTACGGTGCATTACACCCCTCCACGAACCTAGGTTCGTCACATATATATAACGAGATGCAATTTCCACCAACATCTCAATTTTCAAAAAGTCTCCGTCGCGATAACATCGAGTGTAACATCTAAAAAGTTCTCCGAGGTTTCAAATGAAGCCCCCTGCTCCCGAAGAAAACTCCATCAACCTCGACGGGATAATACCAACTACTGAATTTTACAACGAATTGTGGGAAGGTACCTGTGTAATCGGAGTGTCATATCACAACCTCATCGACAATAGACTGTATTGTCCTGAGTGCTGGCACAGACGTCTGCGCAGAGCACCGCACTATCGTCGGCTACTACATCACACCTTAGTAAAAACTCAAAGACACATTAGACTAGCGTGTAACCTTTGTGATAAACACTATTTTGAGACCAGAGGAGGTGTATATTGCTAGAAGTGCACGGAAGCTTATTTGGATAAGGACATCTTGCTCACCGAAAATTCGATTGAGATCGTTCTCGAATACATCAACCATGATGTACAAATTTGAGCATATTCCATACTGGGAGCCCCTCGTGATTATTTGTGAAGGGGATGAGGAAACCATATCCTGTGATAAAGAGGTGGAGAGTATAACGAACAATTTCCTACCTATGAAAAGGGATAACGTGGACGGTCTACTAAAAATCGTTCCTCGGGAAGTCGAAAATTTTCCATCACAAAGCCCGCAATTGAAGGACATGGAAACATATATCGTCCAAGCGGCAGAAGAGCACGACTGGGAACTTTACACCACTCCTGCTGAGTGGTATCTTCACGACGAGGCTCTTACGGAAAGAGCCATCGCAGCCAACCACGATAATAGGACCGTCAATCAGGTCTTCATGGAAGGCCTAACGGAGGAACAACAGCAACAACAGCAACAGCACCAACAGCAACAACAGCAACAACAGCACCAGCCTCAAGGAACGGTCACCTGGCACGAAACATTTCACAACCAGGTCGACGACGAGGAATTCATGAGCGAGTACATCATGCCACTAACACAATTCATCGACTCCATATAAGTGAAATCCGTAATTACTAAACCATAAAACATTTATTACTTTTTTTAATTATTACTATTTTATTATACCTTAAAACATTTGTTGCTATCTCTTTTGTTCACTTATATTCTTATACATGTAATCAATATATATTCAATTCATCGTTATATCCAATTCTGTAATGAGGAAACTCAAATTAAAAAAAAATAATATTTCGATCATTTTACTTTCATAATGAGGATAGAGTACATACATAAAAAAATATATATATCTATAATAATAATAATAATAATAATAATACGATCATTTTTACTCCCATAATGAGGATAGATTTACACACTTTAAGAAAAAATAATGTTAATCAATTCATCCAAAGAGAAATTCTAGATTATATATATAAGGAAATAAGACTCACAACAAGAACAGCAATATTAAATTTACACCCTCGTAATCAAAACTCATGTTAGCTCAGTACCATCCCTAACATGAGTCTTAAGGGAGGAGGTGTTACGTCACGCGTAACCTTCTTTTGCACTAAGAAGCTACTTCGAGTCACACACATACACACACACATACACGCACCTCTTACTACTCTCATAAGACGCAGCTCGAGCACTGCGACTAGCAGCACCCGTCCCCTACACGACAGAGTGCACGTAAGCCACGAGCAACCGACGCCTTGGTTCCCCCTGTAGAAGGGCCCGCGTCTAGCCTAGAGACACTCTGTCTCCTTCGCGTATCATAAATAGCTTCACACTTGACATACACGTCACCCGCGCGCACCATAAACATCTCCATATTCCCCTTTTTTTGGAGCTAGATGCTCGCGTTCCCACGCATGACCGTCGCCTTGGTTCCCCCGCCAAGAGCCTGCGTCTAGGCCAGAACATCTAAACGTATAACGCATACTTTCACACTACCCCTTTAACAGTGACATCTTAGTAAAATTTATGACTTCACTCCCCTTATAAAAATCCCGACACCGCTACCAAATTAGTATATAAGCCCGAGATTTTTTTAGTTAAGTCAGTTATTCCTACTCGAACGTTACGCTGATACACTTCGTCAGAGCGCGCAAAGCTCTTCCTCGCTACGATAGCCCTGCGTGGCTAAGTAATTCAATATATATTTTGTAACGGAACGCCTTACCCCCGGCGAGAAATTTGAAAATAACGTTCCGTTCAACCGTTGAGTATTAGACCACAACGGCTCGAGCACATACACCGCGCCGTAGTAACTCGCGGATTCAAACCAATCAACGATCAAACGGATGGAAGTTGCCAGCCTCTCTGGTAGTGGGGCGAACAGTATAAACGCTAGCCACTCGCTACGATCTTCTTTCATTAGACACCCAACTATCCTGCGTAAGGGACCCTCTAGTATTAAGACGTATTATTATATTTCGACTCTTACAGGCCTCAATATTGCATTGACACTTGTTAAGAGTTTCCTTGAGCACAGCCCAGCTCGCCCGATTGCCTGAGTATTGCACTTACACTTTCGGTTTTTCCCGTGAGCACGCCCAGCTCCTGTGTGCCTTAGCATTGCGCTAACACGCACAGTTTCTTCTCCTCTTTTCTATCCTCAATGTTCTGTCACAATATTCGTTAGAATATCGTCCTTCTTTTTTCGCCTTTAAAACATCCCGTAGGCCTCGATATTGCATGGACACCTGCAACCCCAATATAACTCCACTATTTGAAATACCAGCCTCGTTATTGCAACGACACTGCTATATCCATCTATCCTTTGCCTCATCTTCGTAAACTTTCTTGGCAGTGGTCAGGGATCTCACCTACACGACCACTACTAAGAGAGCTACCGAATTTATTCGCCCGGTACTGTCTATCGACGGTACCTGTAGAAAAACTGAGGTAAACATAGCTCCATACCCGAATATACGCGCAGGCCTTGGTATCGCACCAACACTTGCCCGTGTCTCGCATATGATCTACTAGAGCCTGGCGGACGCCAAGCTCACGCACTTTCTCACACACACATACCAACAAATTTAAATCTGAGCAATTGAACTATATTAAATCTGTCTCGCAATTACGGAAGCCTTCGTAATTAAGAGCTTCGAGCATTTAAACTTTCTTTTGCACGTCGGCTATACGCTGACGTATCGAGTCATGCTTTTATAGATGTAAAGGGATTTATTAATTAATTGTCACGTATTAGTAATAAACTCTTGCTGGTATAATAGTCTGCAATTGTCTTATTTTTCGTCGTTTCTTTTACAGAACTCCTGGAGATAGCCCAACTCACGACCATTCATGATTTACTTGCACGATAGTTATAAAAGCAATTAGAGTAAAGTTTGGCAGAAGATAGAGCTAGGCCGATAGTGAATCAAGACGTGTTGTCCCCCTTGAGCACAGACGCTTCTGTCTACTTGATGCATTGAGAATCCTTCACTCTTCCCTTGTAGCAAACCTCCTTCTTTTGATAAACATCCCTGTATAATAACAAATCTATTCAAGTACCCACTTACTCAATTAACTACCTCCTAAATTCAGTAATTTCATCGTAATACAATTCCTATGATGACGTTGAATGCACTTGTGTACTCGTCTGAGGAATAATCTATCAAACATCGGTTAAAATAGCGTGCATAGAAGTACGCGAGAATTAAAATCGTTTGTTTATGAGCGTAGACGCTCTCCGTGAAGACGCCAGTCCTCTCACGCGAACCTTCGAGTCATTTTTTGTTATCTTTCGGAATTTTTCCGCATATATAACCCTAGTTATAAGCTAGCGTGCTTTAGGCATAAGTACGCGCCTCGTAAATTCACTTGCCAATGAGCGTAGACGCTCCACGCGACGACGCCAGTCCTCTCCGTGAACTTTAGAGTCATTTTTTTAAAATTAATCTCGGGATTTTCCGCATCAACCCTATCATCCATATGTTCAGCGAATTCATCGAGGTATCCTCATGAAATTCATTCGCGCATTCGCGACTCATTCCTCATCATCCCACAACAACAAACCGATGATGATCTAAATATCCTGCCTTGTTGCTTAAATGGATATCTGAGGTTTATTTCCTCATACAAACTTATCTGCTTTTTGGTCCAGTACACGAAATTCCTCCCTCCGATAATAAGAATTCCTACCATAACCGAGATTTTGAAGTCTAATACGTCAACGTAGAGTACTTTCCATACACTTTCCAAATTACCCGAAAATCTTAATTTTTTTCAATATATACCAGTAACAACCTGTATTTTACATCGTATCAAAAGTGAATAAACTGTGAGTATTTAATACCTGGTCTTCGAATATTATTTTATGCATGCTGGTCATCCAGAACTTAGACTCAGTACCTGAGCCTCCAGTATTCCTATTTCTACATAAATTCTTCGGTTATAAATGGCGAGGCCTCCGTCCCCGATGTAAAGGACCTAAGCCTTGACTCAAAAGTGAGACCACCGTTACAGTTTCCAAGGCACAACTCTGGAGAGTTGCCGCCCGGACGTAACAGTTACCGACGCGGCGGGGGTATTCCTGATGTGTACTTCCCATTTCTCACATCAGTACTGCGCGCGAAATTTGAATTTTACAATGCAAATCTACCTTACCGACATTTTGTGGTGCATAATATTTGAAGTTTTTATATTACCAACATTTTAGCGGGGTAGTTTACCGATATTGCTATAGTTAATGTAGACTCCGACAGATGTGCGGCACTGCTACTTTGAGCGCGCGCGAAATTTGAATTTAAAAATCAAACTTATTGACAAATGGGCGTATTGAAATAAATACAGACGTATAACGTTTACTTGTTTATTTTTTTAAAAAAACCTTATTGAATACTAACGAAGGGTTTTCAAGCAGCCACCTTCTGAATATTTTAACATTTTCCGTAGCACAATTGTATTGTTCAACATTTGAATGATGTGGACATGCAGCGGTCTTGTAGAATCTCCGCGGTGATGGATACTCGAGATCATCGAGGTTTATTATATTCAAAGATTCTCCTATGACACTGCTTCAGCCATTCCATCTTTCGTGAACCCTTGATGTAGATAATATTAGCATGTTGTAGAATCGTTCGGAGAATTGTGCTTGCTCTTTTATACGATATATCTCCAGAATTCCATGGTATTCCATGTTTGTGTGATTGAATCTGGGAGTTGATTCGCCTATATTTCTCAGGCAAACGGATCCATGCAAATGGTGGCTCAAAAAGAAATGTCTTCGCCGACTGGTCCTTGATGGTAATTATAGCAAGTTCTTTTATCACAAATTTATTGTCAGTTCTCTTGAAACCTTGAACATCCACCACGAAATCCATCTTGACTGTGATTCGAAGAAGGATCGTGTATTCTCTTTTATAGTCGGCTTTTCACATCCCCACTTATAGGATTGTAATCTACCAGTCGATCATGCAAAATCAAACAGTAGGCTGTTGTTCCTGCAGCAAAATTGGTTTTTGTCTCCAATTCGAGACAAACATCCACCGGAGCTTGCTTGAGCGACTCGTTCTGTTTCGAGCAATCGATCACGATGAGTGGAGCATGTTCGAGGAAGTCTTTCTTCGTCAACATGGGTTCAGTGTCCTTGCCACAGTATACTTTCTGGAAGTCGGCGTACATCTCATACAACAGAGCATACTGATTGCGATTAATGTCAAGATTGAGGTTACCATACGGATAGTACTGCGAGTTGAGAAATAATTTCACATTAGTGATGTTGCAGTGACGACTAGCGTTGACATTCTTCACTGCTTTTCGATTCGTCTGGAAAGCCAGAATGATGAAACGCGGTTTTTCCAATTGATTGGACGTTTTGACTGTCCAAATATGCTTCATTGTATTTGGCAGCATGGGATACTCATACAACTCCCAGGTGCGAAAACTCATGGTAATATCCTTATCAATATGGCTGAGTAAGCGTATTTTGCGCTTATCCGATAGCATCACGTATGGCATTAGCCATTCAATTCTCATAAGTTCAATCTTGAATTCCTCATAAGTTCCATCTGCGTTTGCTGTTTGCTCAACTGTATTTGTGTCGTTTCTCGATCTCGTGAGTATAAGTTCATGCTTCGTGTTGATGATGATTTTCTGATAGTCCTCGGCAAATCCGAGAATCATAGCAAACGGGATACATACGTCAAAGTATCCATTGGGATTCGTCAGCGATTTAGTTTCACGGACATCGAGCCATCCAGCGTTTTCAATTATCGAACTCTGACCAGGATTCAACGACGCATTGCCCTTCATGAGAGCCAACATTCTTACATCGATCGATCTCTATGGCATTGATCTCGTAACGAATTTCCTCGAAAAGATGAAAAATTGCGTTGTTCACAAACTTTGTTGATGCACTCACAGTTCAATCGACTTTCGTCAGTCTTCCGCAAATGTGCAGCGAACTTCGGGATGGTAAGAGGCACAGATCTTGATGTTGAATGGATATGCGAATTTCATCACTGTTATTGAAGCTCGATGATGTATAGGGCTGATGCGTATGAATCTCATAATGCGTTACGGATTCGTCGAATACGACGGATGATTGCACGTGCAGGATCTCCTCCATTGCAGCAACAAAATATCACACACGTTATTTTCTTCCACCAACAACTCGAAGGTCTAGACTTCTCAGAAACTGAATGTTGCGTCGTGTTAGCATCTTGAACACTCGTTGATGACTGACGCGTTGACGACATGATGTCGAGCTTTTATACCCGTAACCAATTTTCCGATTAAAGACAATGCCCATGATCACATTGCTTCCTTGATGTGCAGTCTAATTGTGATAACTTCACGACGGAAATATACCAGTTCTTCGTCTTGATCGACTATTCGTAGCTGCAGATGATCAATGACCTTGACGGCGATCGGAAGGTAAATGACCTGTGATGGTACTTCAATGATCTTATATCCCGGTGGCACGGCCAGGAAGAACTCGTGTGTTGTGTGAACCTTGCGTTCATTGATATACGTGCCGCTAGTGATGTTGCACTCTACTCGCAATGCGTTAACCTTAAGAATAGCTACAGGTAATTCCGAACTGTGAATCGTATCACGCGATAACTCACGATGAGTGAAGCCTAGCAGACGAGAGATAGAGTTTGGTGGACGAAAATCAATGTTTCGATTACTCTTCAGTACACGGCGTAGTGTATTGTTATAAGATCGGAGGTTAATGGAAATGCCTTTAGGTTCAAGCTGGTCCTGCAAATATTTCTCAATATCTTCAATCTCGTAACTTCCCGTTGGCAAGACGATTACTTCATTACCAACGTAAAACATGTTTTTGCCAGAATCGATATTGGGTATAGAGTTGAATGATAGTAATTCCACAAGTCCAAGAACATAGTTTCTATTGGGTGAGAGTTCAATTGAGGGGAAATATTGCGCCTCCAATGTCGATGACGTTCCCGAAAGACTTAGTGTGAATGAATCTTCCATGACGGATCGTTCCCAGCTGACTCGATATGCGTGAATTAATGGCCCTTATACAAGAATTCCAGGCAAAGATGGCCGCACTTGTTCGTATCGAATTTCTGACATCTCTTGTGATTGTACTTGACTTTGTCGACTTTGAGGTAATCCAACAGATCTCGGGGTGGTCGAAGATCTCCAAAACTATCAAAGTAAACACCACTATTGCCATTTTTTCGATATGCCACCCAATGTGTACCAGGTCCATCTTTGTCATCGAGGTTAACTATGGCTTTTTCGCCATCGCGCGGCCTACCTGTTGGTAAGTCATTTCTCATAAATACACCACGAAAATGTGGAATCTTAAGTTCATTTGCATAGTTGATCAGATCTGCATCAGTTGAAGCTCGTTGTGGTAGACTTAACTTTTTCTCTCCTGGCTTCAGATGTATACCGAATCCTTTGTTGTGAGGCTTCAGGTAGAGTCCTTTCCCCAGTGCAATAGTTTCCATCGCTTTATTGTGTCTCGTACTCTCTTCCAATTGTTGTTTAGCGGCGCTTGCATCATTAACAGTTTTTGCTATCCCAGCAGCGCCACCTGCGAGTGCTCCCACTGCACTCAAACCGGCAAAAGCGGGAACGAGAAAGGGTAGGAATCCACCTACTTTTTTGGGTACTGGCAGTATACGTGGTACACGCACTTTTGTCTTTCCACTAGCTATTTTGACAGCTTGACGAGCATTCTTCAATGCCGATTGAATAACTTCACGCGCTGTACTTCCGGTTGTTTTCAAAGCGGCTTTCACAATCTTGGAAAGCGTAACTGTAGGTCCCTTCTTCTTCTTTAAACTCGTACTGAGCTTCCTCTTCTTCTTATTCAAACTCGTGCAGAGCTTAGTCTTCAATCCCATACCGAGCTTCGATTTCACCTTCATGGCGTTTGTTATAGCGTAAGCAGCAACCTTTTCACCCACACCAGCGTCCTTTGTCCAAACGCGCTGCCAGGCTTTATCTGCTAAAACTCTGTCAGTTTCGTTGCGTGCTGCAATGTTTTCACGATTCTGGGAGTATGCGATATCGTGCTCCTTGCAGGCTGCATCCAAAGGATTTATTCCAGGATCACCGCGAGCGATACATTTCGCTAGTTTTGTACCTGGTCCACAGTACTGATAACCCGGTAGATGAAGTTCAATTGGAAGTCTGTTGATCACTTTATCCAGGAGCCCGTAGCCTCTATGCATAATCATTACACTGCAACGATCGAACAATGAATGAACCTCCAGAGTATATAAGCACGCTATTTATACCCTGGGGTTCAGTCGCAATATGGATTTCAAAGAGCAATCACTCATGCTACCAGTGCCGAATTTCGATACTTTCGTTGAGCAGCGATCAGCACGCACAAGGCATGGAAAATTACTACCTGACAGTATTCGCGCAGTCTTCTGCGGTCCATCAAACTGTGGCAAGACTAATGCACTGCTCGCGCTAATCACATCCCAATGGTTTGAGATTCGAAAACCTCTACGTGTACTCAAAGTCTTTAAATCAACTAAAGTACAAGTTTCTCGAGTCACTTCTTACGCCCGTAGAAGGTATTGGATACTTTGCCTTTGGTGAACACCATCAAGTCGTATCACCAGCAGACGCTCAACCCAATTCCATCATGGTATTCGATGATATAGCTTGCGAGAAACAAGATAATGTCAGAGCATTTTATTGCATGGGTACACACAAAAACATCGATTGCTTCTATCTGTGTCCGTCTTACGCTCAGATTCCTAAACATTTGGTGCGCGATAACGTTAACATGCTAGTGATTTTTCGACAGGATGATGTTAATCTCAAGCACGTGTACGATGATCATGTGAATACAGACATGACGTACTCGCAGTTCAAAGACTTGTGCTCGAAATGCTGGAACGATAAAAATCATGGATTTCTCGTAATCGATAAAGATAGAAGAGGACTTGACAGCGGCAGATACCGAAAAGGTTTCGACTGTTTTTGCTATAAATATATCGCGCGTAAAGTAAAAATTCACAGTTTGTCATGAACGGTCAAAGTGATAACATGATAGACGACTTCCGGCGTAAGAAAAGAACCCTTTGTGAAGTGGAAAAGGCCAGAAATGCCATTCGTCAAAAGTACAAGCTCCTCAAAGCGGGAAAGGAGAATATGGAACGCACGATGGATGAAACTTTCAAGCCAATAGTCAAACCGCTAGAACGGCTCGTCAATGCTGCCGAGACAAATCACAGTGAAATTAAAAACTGGTTACCAATGAAGAAAGAACCTTCCAATGATGTTGATGACGATGATGATGGAAAAACTTCATTCGAGGCAGCATATGATGACGATGATGATGAAGCCGTGAATACAAAAGAACATCGAGTAGTCGATAAATACATTTACTTGCTCAATAAAAATCGAAAAAAGGTTCTCGATATGCCATATGGAGTGCGAAAATTACCAGACGGCACACTCATGATTGGAGATTCACCTATAAGCTTTGATATTTCTGCTTCGGACACGGTAGATCGCGTCGCGTAATCTGCAGAAATTCCGTATTGAGGGATCAAAAAAGTCCGTGATATTGGAAGGCATTGCAGTTCTGGCTCATTGGAAATCGCTCAGAGAGTTGAAAGGCAGACTGGTCGATTTCTTGACCATATTATTGACAAAGCACACCTGCACAGAAGTCTTTTTATCTATGAGATTCTTAAGTATGGAGTACGCGGATATAAATACCACTGAAACAATGGAGACTCAACCGGATTGGGCGGAAAGCGATCAGTCTGAGGACGAAGATGATGAATTTGAAGCAACTGACGATTTGGTCATATCGAAAATATTAACTATTTATGCATCCAGTCCATTCTTCGAAGAATTTAGCACGCTTTTCCATGACGCGAAGATAGCTGGTAACAATTTTGGAGAGGAGGAAAATGAGAATTACTCGGAAGCCTTCAGAAATTACCTGAAAAAAAATGTTACCTTTCGCACCTTTCTGGACCGCATTACAGATTAAAGACGATTCAAAGAAACACTACACGAATGCCACGGCAGAGAATTATTTCAAGCAGGTCAAAGAGTCAGTATGCGAGAACCAAACACATACGAAGGCAGGGCGGGTCATCGATGAAATTTACGTGCGCACTACGGCGACCCTAAGAAAAGTGCGACTATCAGTACCCCTCCAGCATAAGAAAAGAAAGAATCAGACATCCAAGGACCCCAACGTAGAAAGGTCTTCTGCCGAACAAATTGTATACCGCTCGAAGATTTCGGAGGTTGATGACGAGGACTTTTGAACCTCGAACGGAGTGATGGTAAATCGAAACAGGGACGAATCGGACAATATGCACGCCACTGAAAATTGGCAACGTCGGGCACATAAGGTGAAACGGGTAAGTTACGCGACACGATCTACAATGAAGAAAATTGTAAAACCTTTAATAGCCATGTGCGATAGGGGTTACAGTGAAGGTAGTTCGGACTTTAGCCAGATATAAAGCAACAGTATAGGGAGACAGGCCCTAGAATTCAATCCAAATGGATCTGTTGGAAACGTAAATTATTATCACGTCGTAAAGCCACCGAGAGATTATTTCGTAGGAATAGTCCCAAAAAAGTGTGAGGGATCTTCACAACTATAGATATCTGCGAGAAAAAGATTATAACACGCTTTTCGGCAAAGGGTGGGTCACAAACACCTTGATCGACTATTGTTTTAGTTTCACGGTTATGGATTCACCCAACAAAAACCTTTTCGCGAATCTAGAAAATGAAGTAGGCACCGCATTCCTGATAAAGCAAAAGCCGTTAAACGAAAATTTCCTACGCAGGTGCGAACAAGAATGGAGAGATGTTGACAGTATTATATTATCGCTTCAACTCAACGAAAATCATTTTATTTTATTTTTTGTAGACTTAAAACACAGGAATACTTTCCTGCTTGACCCGGCTTTTCAACCTGGAAATTCGAAGATCCATGCCAAATGCTTCAGAAACTTTTCTAATGTGTGGCAACTCGCTTTTAAAGAGAAATTCGAAGGTAGGATTGCGAGTGTCGATTACCCGTACTGTGCCGATGGATACAATTGCGGCATTTTTGTAATTCATTACATACAGGAAATAATATTTCACGGTCAGCTGCACATCCGTCCAGTTAAACCAAATCTGCTACGTTTGCAATTGCAAATGACGTGCGCCAGTAACTCGCTCGATGTGACGAATCGATGCTTGCGTTGCGGATGCATTGAAACACGAAGAATTAACTCTTGAATTGAATGCGATTACTGTAAGCGATGGACACACTTTCTGTGTTTGGATCGTCTGGAAAAATCGTTTGAAGAGGTACAAGATCCATCTTATATCTACGTGTGTGACTTGTGTACCCACTGGATAAATAGCCAACGCAAAAATTAATTGCACCAACGGAAACGGTTTAGAACGGAAGATTAATAAAATTTTTTAGAAAAATTAACCCGGAGAAATAATGTGAGAAAGTCTGCTATGCATCGTTTAAAGAGATTGGGAAACGAGTTTCCGTCACTAAATTTTATATGCATAAAGTAATCCGTCGTTCTGAATATCTAAGGTAAACGGCCCTGTTTCTGACGCTGGTCCAGTTCCTGGCGCGCTACTTTACCATAGGCGGCTTCCCCCACCATTCCAGAAACAACCAATAGTAATTCGTAAATGTTGGCGTCAAAAACTGCGACACTCGTTAGGTCCTCGTTTACCCTATGGTTTCACATGGGCAAAGTGAGAGGATTGCCGTACATCGTCACAAACTGGGCCGTTTGCCTTATTTAGTATTACGTTCTTTATTGTATTATAACCGGTTTCCCTTTTTATTAGGAGGGGGAAGGGGTTAGTGATAAATAAACAATAAACAAGAAAATAGTTATAAGGAAAATAGTAAAAGTCTATTTAATGACAAAAATCTCAATAACAAACAAAAGAAAAAAAAATCGATAAAATAACTTTAAATAAACTAAATATAATCACTCGAATTAAATAAATATCAGGGCAAGGGGGAAGGGAGGGGTTGTCGCTAACGGGGGGGGGGGACTAGAAATAATCGAATGTCCACGCAGAAAAGTACCGCGACCCTACCGTCCTCTGTGTAGTGCTGAATCGTCCTCTAACCCAAGCGCACCGCAACGCGATTAGCTTTTGCCGAGCAGCTGTTCCTGGTTTGACGGGCCCGTTCACAGCGAGAAGGTTGGCGGCGTTGCTGGCTCGCGCGCCACCGCTGTAGCACGAACGAGAACGAAGCATCCCGATTTCGAAACCGAGCCGTTACTGTTTGACTTGCGAACGGATTTCTTCTTGAAACCGGACGGCAACGTCCCCGTTTTGCCGGGGACGAATCGCTCCCCTCTCCTAGACCCATGCGCATACCCACGCGAAGTGCTAGTGTCGTCCGTCCCGCCAATTATGTTGTTTACCGCGCGCACGTGCATATAGGTTGCGCAAGTTTTCTTTTCATTATATACAATATCTCAAATATATATTCAATTAACTGTGAAATTGTGTTGTGGAAGTGCAAACGATCTTGACAAAGGCAGGGCGACGTTCGATTAATTGTCCGTAAGTATATAAATACATTAAAATTATATTTTACTTTATACAAACATGCAGATAGAAGTAAACATAACCTGGAAGCGGTTTTGTTTTTATTATTCCTGTTTTGATGTGGATGTATCTTTTTTAAAAATTGCATATTTGAATTAAGAAGTAACTTTTCCACTTGTCGTAGCTTTTAGTCCAAATTGGTGGACCAATCCAAGTATTTAATGTCTTTATCTGTCGAAGAGTGCTTTCTGAATCGAATGTACTAAATTTTATTTCAAGTCTTCATGACAACGATATGATTTTTAATGTGTGAATAAATCCTTCTCTATTAAAAAATCACCAAACAATTGGCCATAGTAAATCTAATTTTCACTGCATGCAGAATGCACTCTTCACCAGATAGAATAAAACATTGAGAACTAAAATCGGTTCATCAGTTTTGTTGGAAAGCTACGACTAGTGAAAAATTCAAATTTTGACCTCACAACTCTTTTGTGCAGTGTACGTCTCACTGACCTGCACAATTATAATGATTGTTACGAGGTTTGAATGTGATATTTTTTAAAAGAAGGGTATTATTTGATGTATTGTTTTTTTTAAATGACTTTTTTGAGGTGACTGGGTCTCCTTGATAGCATAAATCTTCGTTTAGTGTATAACCAGGGAAATAGACACATACAGGAACATATTAGTGATTACTAGACATTGATGTGTGGTTTTTTACATCCACACATGTTTTACCCTATGTGTTATGAACAATTTTCATACAATAAAATATGCTCATTACTGGGCATATTTGTAGATAACTTATGGCTTTCATACATTATGCCAGAGTTAACAAAGAATGCAAGATATTACTTTTTTTAAACAAGCCTGCAAAGTAGGACCTTGCAAAATGCTTCTTCATGATTGTTGTATTTTTACAAATCTATGAGAAAATATACCTCTATGAGAAAGTATGTTAATCTTTTTTGGCTTCCTCATACAGGAAGCTTTGTAAAAATCCACCAATTATGAGGAAGCAATTTGCAAGGTTCTACTTTGCAGGCTTGTTTGGATTCAAAATGCATTTAACTGAAACTTCAGTCTAATGAAACTTGAACTGTTTGAACCATTTGTGTCATTTACATCAAAATAATAAATTTGTGCTTGATGTCTACAATTTTT
Source organism: Ephialtes manifestator (assembly GCA_963970395.1). NCBI lineage: Eukaryota > Metazoa > Arthropoda > Insecta > Hymenoptera > Ichneumonidae > Ephialtes > Ephialtes manifestator. The sequence goes on from OZ019971.1 coordinate 14,085,189, forward strand.
CTGAAGTTAATCTTTTATCAACTTTCGATGTGTGATATTTCTTTTTTAAGAGAGGATAATCTTAAATATTTATATATGTACGTTGAATTTCGAATACATAGTTACTGCTATTAAATTATATATTTCTATGCCTACTCCAAATTTTTTGAGGATTTAAAATACAATAAAATCTAAACCGCTCTATGGATTTCGCTCAAATTCAATACTGACCTACATTTTTCATTGTTTCAATTATCAAGGATTGTTTAAGCTCATTAGCTAAAGAATTGCGGCAGCTCTAGCTAAAGAGATGACATACAGAGTTTTTTTTGAAAAATTCAATGTCTTATAAAATCTGAACCAAACGACCTATCTTCACCAAATTCAATATCTACTATAACTGGACATTAATTTTACTTTACCAAATATTTGAGCAGGTTTCGTCGAATTTTAATTCAGAACAAAATTAAATTTTTTTCAAAATTTCAAAATTCCATAAAATCTAAACGGCTTGATGGATTTCGCTCAAATTCAATACCAACCTTTATTTTTGATTGTTCAATTTGTCTAGAACTATTTAGCTCATTATCTGAGCAAATTGCGAAAGTTAGGGAACATACAACATTAAAAAAAAAATTTTTATCATAAAACCTCAAATTTTCAGTCAATTTTTTTCCAAAAATATATAAAAAGAAAGGTCTTTCGGACATCTGCCAGTGTACTAAATTTCAGCTTGATCGGTATAGCCATTTCCGAGATACAGCGGTTTGAATTTTGTAAGCCTGGTAAACACACACACACACGGGCACGTGCGGGTACATCTTGACATATTTTCTAAACCACTTTTCTCGGCGTTTTAAACCATTTTGAGTGTCCTGACATCAAAATCTCGAAATTTGTTTTTTCTACGCAAACAAAGATTTCTCCATGAGGAAGCAAAAAGAAGTATAAGTTCCCACACGCCTAGTTGAATTTGAGATGTTATTGCGATTGCAGCAAATTAACAATTTTACTTGACGTATAATTGTTTCTGCCACTTCTTTGTAACTGCTTGTAGAAAGCGTCTATTAGAATATATTTATATTTCAACTTGCGACTTGGACGATCATAAAATCTTTTTACTATGCAGTGCCAATAATTTATTATGCAAACAATTCTTGGCACACTCCATTTCACATGTGACGAACCTTATTCATATTGACTTTGAATTGCAATATACTTTTCCCGTTACAATTTGTTACGAATATATAAATGATTATTCTAAGCAGATGCAATGGACGCCCAAGACCTCCCTGACGGTACCTTGCCCATTTCTGACGAGATAATGGAAGTAGAGATTCAATGTTTCAATGACAATGACAATAGACAGGCGAATCGCGCATGTGTGCTGCTTCAAGAGTCTAACTTCGACAATACAGGTGAACTTCGCAATGTATACTCTGTGAAGAAAATTTACTTGAAATTTAAAGTAACTGGTACTGGAAGGTTTATGCCTAAACTGGCATACCAAATTTACATTACAAAGGTGATATCAAATTTATTTTTAGTATCGTCATTAAAAAAATTTGCTTTCATTTTACTGACAAAGTACTTCAATTCTTAATATTTGCTTTAATTTCAATGAAAAAGCACCTTAATTTTAGATCACATCTGTACGTTAAATTAAATTGACGAGCTTGAGCACAAAAATTTCCAATTTTTCTGACAGTGTATGGTTTTTTTTCTTCTTGTCCTTATTACACCCTATGTTTGAGGTACATGTTTCGTATCTTCGTAATGTACACATGCACTGGCACTCCCGTTTTACCACTATTTTGAGCATCAGCATAACTGCGACATGTACATTAATAGTTGAAAAATATTTGTTATTGAAGCTCTATCTACATTCTTCTTTAATTCAGTTGTCGCGTTTTGTATTAGTGCAAAGTAATATTGTTGTTCCAGGTCATACTTGCACATATAAAGAAAATGATTTATTCCATTTCCTAAACCATCCATAAACCTGCAAGGTAGGATCATTTTGGGACGGTATAGATTGACCAAACAGCTCGATTACGCGAGACTGAAAGAAATAGTCATATCGAGGGAAATAATGAAAGATCCTGTAAGATACAGGTAAGTTGTCATATACACGGTTAGGAGAAACATGTACAGAAATTCCGTTATTATTACAGTCGCAGTATTACTTGTTATGAAAAAGCGAGACTACAAATGATATAGTGAGAGGGAATCGTGATAATTCTTCGATTTTGGGGGGGGGGGGGGGGGCAAGGCCGAACGAAGTAAATAAAAAATTTGTTTGCACAATAATCGTTCATAAACAATTTTCGTTGCCTTAACAACCCCCCTCCCCACCCATACGTTGTGAGTTCATGACAATTTATCGTTTCCAGAAAATGGAAACAAATTTCGAATTCAGAAGTTTTCATTCGCGACATTTTGTATTGTGCAGAATGAACACTGAAGCGTTCGTCACCTTAAGGGATCAGATCATCGAATTGTTCCCAACGGAAGACCCGGAGCTATTATTCGTGCCGTACTACAGGAGTCCAACCGGCCATAGGCCTAGTTCCCGCGGGTGTTTGTACAACGAGTACAAATTTATCAGAAACCAGCTACGTGGAGCTGGTCTTCTGAGAGATAGTGAAGAAGATGTAGCGAACTTCGTCGAAGGTACATTTAAACACGCTCCCAACTCCATTGACATTTTGCTTACTCTCATTTGACATTTTGTTAATAATCAATAATTTGGGGTATATTTGAGAAAGTATAATGCATACATAAGTAGGCTACTTTTCCGAATGTATATACAACGTTGATATCTCTACAAATAACCAACTTTTAAATGTCTTCCTTACAATATTGTCAAAGACATCCGTCCGAACAAAGGGCTTTTGCAGTGCCTCTTTACGATAATATTAATAGGAGTAATAATCTTTAATGCAGATACAGAGGAAGCTCAAAGTACGTCTAGCACTACGTCTACGTGCTTAACGAGCCCACAGGAGCACTCAGCAACGGACATAATTCGAACCTGGCAAGAAACATTTGGAGCGAGGCAGCAGCTATTAGCACCATCGGAGAGAAAGAAGAAACCGGTGTCCATACATCAGTATCTTGAAAGTTTTCAGTGCCTGAATCAGCAACTCGGCGTGTTATTGGTAATTAAATAATTAATATTTCAAATAATTAGTTGCCCCCCCCCTGTATGTTTCTCAACCTTTCGGTCTTTTTGTCTGAATGATAAAAAAGGAATTATCAATTTTGTATAGCTCGAATCAGATTTCGAAGAAATATTAAGCATTCGCTTGAAAGACGAAATTAACAGGAAAGAGTTGCTGCTCAAATTTAAGACCCTATTTGTGGAAACTTGGCTTGTGCACGCTGAAAAGATAGTCAAGCTTTGCAAATTGTCGAGAATAAAAGATGTGCAAAATTTCTTGAACGCCAATACTGAAAGCGTTAACGCAGGTATCTAGGAAAGATAATTCTTCAGCAATTCATTGATTCATATATTAATTCAAATTTTACATTTTCAACGTTTTTGATTGTTATGTGCATGTATTTATTTATTGTTATGTGCATGAATTTTATTTGACTATGATGTGCATGTATTTTATTGCTTACATTTTTGTTCAAGGCAATAATAAGAGTGTACTGGCATTATTTTTGCTGTCACTGTGTGTGACAGTCACAAAGACCTTGAAAGGAAAGGTTTCAAAGTTCACAAATTTCAACAAGTCAATGATAACGAATTCCTTTATATTGCATGTGCAGGTGATTATGACACATTTACTTAATGATTAATGATAATTTGTTCAATAGTAGTCTTGACCACAGTAAGCTCAGTGTTTGTTTGGTCATAACGAAATAATTCAATTTATTCAAATTATCATGACATCTTACGTATATGGGTCATTCCGCCAATTATTGAAAATCCTTATTATCTGCCCTCTCCTATTTTTAAGAAACTTTTTCAATGTTAAGTATACTTTCCGCGGAGGTCGCTGGAATTTTTTCGAATTTTCTCGCTGGTGCCCTACAGGTTTTAGAAAGATATCGAATTATTGTGAATTTTAAGGACTCGAATTCAAAATCATTTCTATACAGGATCAATGTTCTCAAAAAATATAGTCATGAAGTCTTTCTATGTAAGAAAAGTTTTAGCATTTAAAAGAAAACACTGTGGTTTGATACTTAATTGGTTGAAGCAGTGAAAATCAACAAATTAGTATTAACACAGTTCTCTGAGGGTCTTCTCCCCAGTTTGATGACATTTTAATCACTTTTGCTTCCTTTTATTATTATTATTGCGCTAATTGTATTTGAAATAGTTTCACGTCTGAATGAGTGAGAATTATTAAGCCAATTAAACTCAGCATTTATTGTAAACGAATAATAAATCAAACTGAATTGTTTATACTACTAGTCGTCAAAACGTTTATTGATAATACCATGCACATTAAAAAAAAAATTTAATTCAACTTTATTTTATTTCGTTTTATTTTTAATTTGATTTTAAAAAAATTCATTTACATTTTTGCTCCCTCATAGAGGAAGCTTTGTTTTCGTAAAAACATTTTTTTTTCGAGATTTTCATGTCATTGCACTCAGAATGGTCCAAAATGTCGAGAAAAGTGGTTTGTACGAAATGTATGTGTGTGCGTATGTGTATGGGTGTGGGTGTGTGTATGTGTGTGTGTGTGTGTATGTGTATAGGTGTATGTGTATGTGCAGATTTTGTTGTACGCACGATAACGGTCGTAATTTTCTACGGATTTTCTTCAAATTTGTCACACAAGTAGGTCATCATGAAACAACGTTTCATGATGAGATTGACGTTTGAGATTGTATTTGACGTGAATCGGTTGAAAACTTTTTCTTTTACAGCATTTTTTAAATTTTGAAAAAATCGTTTTCACGCGATAACTTTCGCAATGTGAGTGGCACTGGGCTGAAATTTTGAACGTTAATGGACTACCGCTTAAACATTATGTGTACCCAATTTGGCGAGAATCTGTCATGTCGTTCTGATTTTATTACAATTTTGATTTTTTTTTTTTTGTATTCACTGCAAATACTCTAACTCATGCAAATTCTGAGATATTCGATTGCAATTTTCGATATGATTTCATGATTATTGATTTTCAGTTAAAGAATTTTTTCAAAAATTCAAGCGATCTCTGCGAAAGGTATACTCACCATTGAAAAAGTTGCATCGAAATCGGGCAGGGCACGTACAAACGCTTGTCGAAATTGGCGGAATGAGCCATTACTATGGTGAAGTTCAATTAAAGACCTTTTTTTATGTGTTATATCTTGTATTTCAGGACCCTGCCACGTTGACTACTGCAAAGCTTAACCACGAAGAGTGGCTTGCGGCGAATGACATTGCGCTTACGCCTTACGTAATTTTCTGCGGCAGTATTGCGAATATCACTCAATCGTACGTAATATTAAGGAACGAAAATTTTTTATTTTTAAATCCGCTACAAGCCATTGACACTTGTTTCAAGTGCTTGACGGCGTTGCAAACAGTGCCATTTCTGTGCGATTATACGTGGCATCTCGTCCACAAAATAGTTTACGGAGAGTACGGTTTCACTCCACTCAAATGTGCTGCGTGTGTTAGCAAATTCGTCGTTGAATTACGCAAATTGTAATAACAGATTTGCCTTTGTCTCTTGCCGCTGCTGTTAAATAATTTCAGTATTTTTATTTATTTCGATCATAGATCAATCTCTACCATTTGTTAATTGTTGACTTTCTTTAAGCATGGACTGTCGTATTTCGAATTTTATTATATCTTTTATTCTAACTTTGTACGGTGATCCAAGTCTCCCGAGAAATATTGTTCAAGTAGTAATTAAGCACATAAACGACTTTATTGCTAATCTGTACTTGCCATCTTTAGAAGATGAAATATTAACAATACTAAGAAACGAAAATGTATCAAATTCGTCTGTAATGGAGATTAAAGAAAGCTTTACAAAATTTGGAACAGTGTTTGAAGAAGCTAAAACTGAACATCGACGATTTAAATTGCTAGAGAAAAAAGGTTTACTGAAATATGAAAAGTTCGAAATCGGAAAAACGTTTACGGAAAAAAGGGTCGGAGATAAAATACTGCTTGTCTCTGTGGCTCTGTATGGTATCCATGTTCCGCTCTGTAAAACGTTGAAGGCAGTTTTGGAAATTCCAGGGTTATTCACTGAAGTAATAGAGCACATGACCAATTTAAGTAAAGAATCGCACATTATGACGAATAAAACGCAGGGTACCTTGTAGTTGAGTAAATATTCAAATCAAGCCCTGAATGAAATACTTCTGCCGATTTTTTAATTCTATGACGACCTTGAAATTGGAAATCCGATAGGAAGCCATGCCGGAATAAACAAATTTGGAGCCGTGTATGCATCTATAGCCTGCCTTCCCGATCATATTGCTTCACGTTTGAGCAGCATTTTATTTTCCACTCTCGTTTATGTTGAAGACAAAAAAAGGTCCTGCAACCAAAACGTATTTCGAAAATTAATCGAAGAGATGAACTTTCTGAAGACTAATGGTATTACCATATCTGTCAATGGCGTTTTAAAGAAAGTTAAATTTCAACTGGTTTTGATTCTGGGCGATAATTTAGGTTTAAATGGGATATTTGGTTTTATCGAATCTTTTCGAGGAACTTATTGTTGCCGAATTTGCAAAGCATCATCTGCCAAGTTCTCTACATTAGCCGTGGAAGATACCTCTCTATTGAGAAATCGTGAAAATTATGAAAATGATGTTAATATTGCAGATGCCTCGAGTACGGGGGTCAAAGAGAGATGCGTATTTCACGAAATCCATGATTTTCACATAACTGAAAATGTTACGGTTGATGTGATGCATGACGTGCTTGAGGGTGTCGCTTTATACGTCATGCAACCGATAATTTCTACATTTGTTAACGTTAAACAATATTTTACATTAGAGTATTTAAATAGCGCGATACAAAATTTCGAATTCGGCCCGATTGAGAACCCAAACAAACCTACAGAAATAACGATGAATAGATTAAAAGGTAAATCATATTTGAAAATGTCTGCGTCCGAAATGCTATGCCTCCTACGGTACTTCGGATTAATGATTGGAGATAAGATTTCAGTAGATGATGAGCACTGGCAGCTGTATAAATATTTGAGACAAATTATCGATATTATTACATCTCCACGTCTAATGCGTTCTGACTGTAAAGCTCTCAAGAAGTTAGTTGAAGACCATAACAACTTGTATGTGAAACTCTTTGGCACATTGAAGTTGAAATTTCATAATTTGCTGCACTATCCAAAAATAATAGAAATCAATGGTCCATGCATTCATTACTCCTCTATGCGCTTTGAAGCACGTCACAGGCAACTCAAATTAAATGCACAATCTTCCAATTCTCACAAAAATATACTAAAAACGATCGCGACAAAACAGACGCTTCAAATGTGCCAAACGATTAACAACCCGCAATTTGAAATTGTTGTACTAGGTTCTGTCGATGAAAGCAACGACCAAACCACACTTCAGTTTCATAAGTCGCAATATTACAAGCAAATCGAAATTAGCGGAACACCGTATAAAATTGGTACCTTTATTGTAAGTAACATTCGTGATATCGAAAAAGAATTTGGTGAAATTGAAAAAATCGAAAAAATCAACGACGAAATATTTTTCCACATCAATGTATTTATTGAAGTAACATTTGATGAGCACTTTCATGCCTATATTGTGAGAAAGTGTAATGGAAAAAAAAGTATTAAAGTACACAGACCTACCAACGAATGCACCATGCCTATCCGTAATTAGAAATGAAACTCATTTCATTGTGACACGATACACCGTTTGATATGAAGGTTAACTACGAATATTTTGTCTGTATAATGAAAAACATCAAACGAATGCCACATTAACATTTTGCATATTCATTTATATTATTTCCGCCGTGGTTCATATAATTTGATGACCAAGAAATGTGAATCCTTAATTTCATTATTTTATATAACTTTCTCGCTGTTATACTTCTAACTTTAGCCATTTGTATGCAAATAATTCGATGTGATATATGATACTTATCGTCGTTGAACGTCTAACATAACAAAACTCAATGTTATGCATTCGTATACTGGAGAGCCTACCATCGGATCCATATTGTCCCTGCGTATATTGGTTTCAATAAATCTGTACAAATGTGAATTATGTTTTATTCTATCCCCTGCGACGTTATATTTTCCAGATAATAAACAAATATAAAATAGATACAAGTATGTACATACATACATTTCTTTTCAATTTCAGCGTCATTATTATCTGACTTTACCATTTTCTGTATGTATGAAATACATACACATTATTTGAGCGTTTGTCTTAGTTACGAAGCACTTGTATAGTTATTTTCACATTTTTTCCTTCCATTGCTTACACAAAAGCAGCACAATATAATTCGATATTTTCATTCATTTGATTCTTTTGCTTCCTCATAGAGGAAGCCTTGTTACCATGAAATAGTATATTTCGATACAAGTGCGAAAAACCTTTTTCTGGCGAGTGCGAGTTTGCAGCCCGAGCCGAAGGTGAGGGTTGCAACCACACGAGTTAGAAAAAGTGTTTCGCACGAGTGTCGAACGATATTTTATGTTACGATGTGAGAAAATGCAGTTTAACGCACGCGAAGCGTGCGTAAAATCGCATTTTACGCACAGTGTGACATAAAATATTTTTTTCGAGATTTTCACAGCTCCATGAAGTTGGCTGACCAACTTTAACTTTTTTAACTTTTTCTTTTTTATATCATTTGATAATCGTTAGATATTGATTGATAGTCTAATATCAATGTTTGATAGTCGAAAGGTTTTTTTAAAATAAAAATCAAAATATACCCTGAAGATAGCGGAATTTTTTTTATTTTTCCACCGAATCTACTTTTTGTTAGTCCTATCGATGCGGAATCGTTTGATAGTTCGGAATTAGTTTTAAAATTATTTGATAGTCCACTTTTCGACCGAAAATATAAAAAAAACTGTAAAGTGTAATCAGCGGGTTACATTACGGAGTCACGTGGTCCCATTACCAGAAATGGAACGGTAATATATAATATATAATATAACCGCCTGTTTTAATTTTTCACCAAAATCAATTAAATTTGCATCCAATCGATGCGGAATCGTTTGATAGTTAACAATTGACAGATAATATCGATTGATAGTCCACGGTGTGTAAAAAAAAATGAAAAAACGCTTTATAAGGCACGGTCACCTGGGAACATAACCTAAAATATCAGGTTTTGCGCTAAAATTAATTTAATGCACTCGAAATCAATGCGGAATCGTTTGATAGTTGATAATTATCGTATGATACCGTTTGATAGTTCATAGTTCGTCATCAAAAGAATTTAGAAAACTTTATGCGCTTCATAGAGCCCGTCCAGATTGCAGCGTAACCTGAAATCGATCAAACGTATACGCAATTAATGCGGAATCGATAGATAGTTGACAATTATCGTATGATACCGTTTAATAGTTCACGGTTTGTCATAAGAAGCATTTAAAAAACCGTATGCGCTTCATAGGGCACGGTTACCTGGCAACATAACCTAAAATCGATGTTTTGCGCTAAAATTAATTCAATGCACACGCAATCAATGCGGAATCGTTTGATAGTTGATAATTATCGTATGATACCGTTTGATAGTTCATAGTTCGTCATCAAAAGAATTTGGAAAACTTTACGAGCTTCATAGAGCCTGGCCAGATCGCAGCATATCCAGAAATCGATTAAACGTATACGCAATCAATGCGGAATCGTTTGATAGTTGACAATTATCATATGATACCGTTTGATAGTCCACGGTTTGTCATTTAAAAAAAGTATAAAACTGTATGCGCTTCATAGAGCCCGTCCAGCTTGCAGCACATAACCTGAAATAGATTAAACGTATACGCAATCAATGCAGAATCATTTGATAGTTGACGATTATCGTGTAATACCGTTGGATAGTCCACGGTGTTTCATAAACAGCATTACAAAAACTGTATGCGCTTCATAGGCACGATCAACTGGCAACAAAACCGGAAATTGATGTTTTTCGCCAAAATCAAGTTAATACAGTATGATTCTAAACCACTAACACATTTGACATTTTTTGTCGAAAGTACAAATGAAATCATCACAGACATCATCAAAAACTACAGATTCGTTGAGTATAAGAAAAAAAGACAATGAAAAAACGAAAAAAAAATCGTAAGTTCAGTACTGCCTCATACATTCATAAAAATAATTATAAATAATATATATATTTTGTACAGAGAATATAAGGTTATCATAACGCAAGGAAACTAATAAACTAAACTATGCATTTGTCATCAGCACTTAAACCACGAATTTTCTTTTTTCCTGTTTATAACTATTACACACTTGGTAATAACAGATTTAGGTACATGAACGACTTGCGATGAACGATTATCTGCAAACGTTTTGCGTATTAATTATAATTATTTTGAACTTACGATTTTTTTTTCATTTTTTCATTGTCTTTTTTTCTTATACTCAACGAATCTGTAGTTTTTGATGATGTCTGTGATGATTTCATTTGTACTTTCGACAAAAAATGTCAAATGTGTTAGTGGTTTAGAATCATACTGTATTAACTTGATTTTGGCGAAAAACATCAATTTCCGGTTTTGTTGCTTGTTGATCGTGCCTATGAAGCGCGTACAGTTTTTGTAATGCTGTTTATGAAAAACCGTGGACTATCCAACGGTATTGCACGATAATCGTCAACTCTCAAATGATTCTGCATTGATTGCGTATACGTTTAATTTATTTCAGGTTATGTGCTGCAAGCTGGGCGGGCTCTATGAAGCGCATACAGTTTTATACTTTTTTAAAATGACAAACCGTGGACTATCAAACGGTATCATATGATAATTGTCAACTATCAAACGATTCCGCATTGATTGCGTATACGTTTAATCGATTTCTGGATATGCTGCGATCTGGCCCGGCTCTATGAAGCTCGTTAAGTTTTCCAAATTCTTTTGATGACGAACTATGAACTATCAAACGGTATCATACGATAATTATCAACTATCAAACGATTCCGCATTGATTGCGTGTGCATTGAATTAATTTTAGCGCAAAACATCGATTTTAGGTTATGTTGCCAGATAACCGTGCCCTATGAAGCGCATACAGTTTTTTAAATGCTTCTTATGACAAACCGTGAACTATTAAACGGTATCATACGATAATTGTCAACTATCTATCGATTCCGCATTAATTGCGTATACGTTTGATCAATTTCAGGTTACGCTGCGATCTGGACGGGCTCTATGAAGCGCATAAAGTTTTCTAAATTCTTTTGATGACGAACTATGAACTATCAAATGGTATCATACGATAATTATCAACTATCAAACGATTCCGCATTGATTACGTGTACATTGAATTAATTTTAGCGCGAAACATGATATTTTAGGTTATGTTCCCAGGTAACCGTGCCCCATGAAGCGCATACAGTTTTTTAAATGCTGTTTATGACAAACCGTGGACTATCAAACGTTATCATACGATAATTGTCAACTATCAATCGATTTCGCATTGATTGCGTATACGTTTAATCGATTTCAGGTTATGCTGCGATCTGGCGGGGCTCTATGAAGCGCATAAAGTTTTCTAAATTCTTTTGATGACGAACTATGAACTATCCCAGATAGACATTTGGTGGCACAGGAACAGCATAAACGCGTCACACAACGGATGCTATGTCGGAATTAACGTAGCGATGTACGTCTGAATTGAGCTATTATGTGACGGCATACCGTGCCATCTTTTCATGACGCCAAGACAAAGCCATATTTGTGGTACTTAAATATTATGACGTGGTGCACTAGTGGCACTACAATGTCGCCATGCTTCAAGTTCAGATCGTGTCTCTATGGTGCCATAATTGCTCCATGTCGTATCACTGAGTGTCTGAGGTGTAAACGTCATTCTGTTACTATGGTGCCATTTTTGCAGAATATTTGGGATGGTAATTGCAGCATGGTGACAGCATAATGGTGGCATACCATGCTGTGCTAAAAATCGTTATCGATCTTGACTGTCAGTTAGGAATCGTAAGCGTTTTATTTCTTTGTATCTGTTACTTGCATTATGTTTTAGTTTTTTTTCTTGTCTAACATTTCAAATCGCGAGTCAAAAGTATAAGACAGAACAGATTCTTTTATCTTCTTCAATATAAAAGAGTTGGTAAACCCAAGAGGTTTGACACATTCAAAGAGTAGACCCTTCGTGTGTAGTCGAACTCAGGCAGCTTTGCATTCTTATATATACGCTCAGGCTTCACAACACTTGCGAGAAACGCGTCGTCCGTTCGCCATCTAGTGGTATCATACGAAACACTGGTGCCTACTTCTCCGCTAGATGGCGAACGGACGGAGCGTTTCTCGCAAGTGTTTTGAAGTCTGAGCGTATATAAAAGAATGCAAAGTTTACCTGTGTTCGACTACACGCGAGGGGTCTACTCTTTGAATGTGTCAAACCTCTTGGGTTTACCAACCCTTTTATATTGAAGAAGATATAAGAATCTGTTCTGTCTTATTCTTTTGACTTGGAATTTGAAATGTTAGACAAGAAAAAAACTAAAACTAAAAATGTCTAGCTGACAATAAAAAAATTTCCATAACGACTTTCAGCACAACATAGCGTGCCACCATTATGCTGCCACTGTGCTGCATTTATCATTTTAAAAATTGTATAAAAATGACACCATAGTAACAGAATGACGTTCACACCTCAGACGTTCACACCACGAGATGGACCAATTATGGCACCATGGAGACATGATCTGAGTGTACAGCATGGCGACAGTGGAATGCCACTAATCCTGCACGGCACGGTATGCCGTCACATAATAGCTCAATTCGGACGTACATCGCTAGGTTAATTCCGACATAGCATGCCGTTGTGTGACACGTTTATGCTGTCACAGTGACACGATAGGATACTTCCACGGCACGTTTGTCTATCTGGGATCAAACGGTATCATACGATAATTATCAACTATCAAACGATTCCGCATTGATTTCGAGTGCATTAAATTAATTTTAGCGCAAAACCTGATATTTTAGGTTATGTTCCCAGGTGACCGTGCCTTATAAAGCGTTTTTTCATTTTTTTTTTACACACCGTGGACTATCAATCGATATTATCTGTCAATTGTTAACTATCAAACGATTCCGCATCGATTGGATGCAAATTTAATTGATTTTGGTGAAAAATTAAAACAGGCGGTTATATTACCGTTCCATTGCTGGTAATGTGACCACATGACCCGGTAATGTAACCCGCTGATTACACTTTACAGTTTTTTTTTCATATTTTCGGTCGAAAAGTGGACTATCAAATAATTTTAAAAATAATTCCGAACTATCAAACGATTCCGCATCGATAGGACTAACAAAAATTAGATTCGGTGGAAAAATAAAAAAATTCCGCTATCTTCAGGGTATATTTTGATTTTTATTAAAAAAAAAAAACTTTCGACTATCAAACATTGATATTAGACTATCAATCAATGTCTAACGATTATCAAATGATATAAAAAAGAAAAAGTTAAAAAAGTTAAAGTTGGTCAGCCAACTTCATGGAGCTGATTTTCACGTCAGTATGCTCAGAATGGTCCAAAATATCGAGAAAAGTGGTTTGTACGAAATGTCTGTATTTATGTATGTATGTATGTATGTGTGTGTGTATGTGTGTGTGTGCACTTCTTTTGTTTACACGATAACTGTCGTAATTTTCTACGGATTTTCTTTAAATTTAGCACGCAAGTAGGTTACTATATAACGACATTTGGGTTGTATTTGACGCCAATCGGATGAAAACTTTTATTTTTACAGCATTTTTAAAATTTTGAAAAAATCGTTTTCACGCTATAACTTTCGCAATTTAAGTGGCACCCAGCCGAAATGTAGTACATAATAGGACTACCGTTACAACATTACGTGTGCCAAATTTGGCAACAATCATCAGGAAGCAATTTGCAAGGTTATGCTTTGCAGGCTTTTTAAAGTATCATGTATTTTCAATAATACTCGTGTATAGACCATTAAACATACGAGATATATGTTTAAGTGAATATACAAGATAAAGGAAATAGTTGTTAGTAATAAACACTGGCAAATTTATTTATTTGAGCATAATCTGCGTGTTTGGCGAATATGTATATATGGGGCATTCCACCTGTTTTCGACAGGGTCGCAGCCCTCATGGTTTTTCCTCTTGAAATGTAGAGCAACATAAAAAAAAACTACAAATTTTTTTAGATAAAAAAAAAGTCGTGCACTTTAATTACCTACAATTTGGTTTTAGCTAAAAGTACGTCAACAATTTTTTTTTCTTGCTCATAGTGCGTTCCGAAACGAAATTCTTAAATCTCTGACGGAAATTGGAAGCAACCTGGAATAGCAACGAGAAAATTTGTTAATATATACTGTTGTGCCCGAAACTCGACGAGTGATCAGGTCGCCGTGATCGGTTCTCTAGGTTCTTTTCTTTACGGGATCGTTTACCGCATAAGGAGTGAAACTCGCGCGTACCAATAACAACAATACTATTTATTGAAACAAGATGATTACACAAGGATGTTTCTATGCTAATTTACACGAGTCTTTCCCCGAGCTCAACCGTTCGCTTCGACTCTTGTTCAAAGACTGCCGGTGAATTGCAGTTGTTACCTGCAATTCGCCGAAAATTGCTGCGTTTGCAATTTCACAATATCGAACGATTGATCGGTCGATATTGCGTCGCCTCTCGTCAGCATACTGCGATGTCGACTACGCGTGTGGAAATAACTACTGGAGTTATTTCCACCGAATTTCGAAATAACAATAATTAAATTCGGGGCGCAACATCCCTCCCCCCTTAAAAGGAAATTTTTTGAATGTAATGAAAGAAATTTTCTCCAGTTGAACTCGGTTTACAAATATTTTCCTTAATTCTATTTATTCACGCGCCAAGCCCTGGCCTGATAAGAGAATCTGTGCCCCCGGCCCCTATCTCTACCCGAATATATACGCTGTAACTCTGCCCGGAGGCTATCAGCGCGCTCGGGCGCTGGTATTAGGTCTTCCCCGGCCCGTCGGGTTACGTTTCAACCACTGGCACAGTTTATAAACCGCGTAGCAGGCCAAGGCTATCGGTGCTATTGCCCCCAAACAATACATTAACACGTTGTGTATATTTTGATTATTTTGATTCCCATAGTCTCTATCAATGTCCGTACTTATTTTCCCCACACGCTCCCCGAGGGTTTTCAACTCCCCGGGACTTCGCAATACATTCATCACTCTCGCATTTTCACTTTTATTTTCCACTTGCGTATGGAATTTCCTGTCAACCTCGGACAATGTGAGATTGTACGGCGGCAAGAAATTTTCATAACGCGTCACTGTCACCATCGCGAGGGTTTGAACCCTAAAGTCCTGGGCGGTTGCCTCGCATGAACCTTCCAGAGCCAGAATTCCCGAGTTTTTTAATGTTTCACGTTTTGCTGGTTCGTTTTTGCACGCAATCGTGATTAAATCTGCCACTGGTAAGACGTACATCCACCTTCCCTGCTGCTCCATTGGCACGATTAGGGTGCTGGCGAGTGATAAGGCCCTCTTAGGGCATTGTAGTCCATTGGCAGTGTCGATTTTTACGAAGGTGAGCACTTCACATGGCGCATTTTCGTTGATCGGTATTGCTGGATGCATTGGTGCGCAAAGGAAATTTTTCGCGTATTTTTTACAATTTTCCAAATCTATTGTGGAAATCCGCAAGTAATTCCGGCTCACTTGATCGACTACTACCAAGTCCTCGGTGGTATCCATGTAGTAGTATGTGTTGTTTATGCCCCTCACAGGCACGGGATATACTCGGTTGACAGTATACCGCTGCGAGCTTATCAGCGGGATATCCAGTAACAGCATGGCCGCTGTCCCGTCGCTGTAGGCACGTGCGTCGGTGAGCCGTATAAGTGTGCTCGCCTAGCTGCGTAACACAGGTACAGGGAACACGGTTCCAGCCGGTAAGTATGGTAGTGCGTCCGTGAGGTACTCCACCAGCTTACCGGGCGACAACACGGCTGCGGTTATCCTACCCACCGATACCTCGGCAAGTAGCAACACTAACTCCCTTACGTCTTCTAATACCGCCTCGGCTACCACATTCAGCATGTGTACCCCTTGCTCGAGTACCACCCGCTTCTCCAACTGGTCCTGTCTATCAGACAGTCCCTTTCGCACGTGGGTCAGCATCCCTTCCAATACTTCCTCATTCCTCTGAATCTTGTAAGAAGTTTCGTTGAAAATCCGCAATGCCGAGGTGACGACCTGTAACTGACCCTTTATTCCGTTCCTTAGCAAATTCTGGTTCGACTGAATAGTTGCTATCTCCCGATGTATTTGTTCCGCGTCAGCTGCATCCATATTTCCGGTGATCGATTTAATTATTGACCCCATCCCGTTGATTAGACCTCGTCGTCTACGTAATGGCTTTGACCTGATGAGGTCATAGATGGTTCCCATACCATCGTCGATTTTTCCCGCGATGACTTGAATTTTTTGGCTTATCGCTTGACAGGTGTCATCTGTCGGGGCCTTGCCGAGTTCCTTACACATTTCTTGCAACACGTGACCATGTTCTTTTATCTCCTTCTCTCTCCTTATGATCGTCGAGAAGTCCATTTTAATTGCGAGCCTCCACGTCGCTTTTGCTTCAGCCAGGTTTCCAATTTCTTCATAGTATATGCCGGGGTTGCTGGTGGACGGCGTTAACTCGTAGCCGCCCAGTGCCCCGTGCATATACGCGCCAATGACGGATAGCAGGACATACCTGCAACAGAAGTCGAGTGTTAGTGTGACTCGGCGACCGTGGGATTGTTATTTTGCAAATTTCATCCCCGTCGTCGAGAAGTGGACGGCGCGAATTAGCCGCCACGAGCTCATAAACTCCTTGACTTCGGTTGAAAACGCATCGTTCAATCTACCGTTCAACTACATCAACTACCGCGACATGCCCTACGCCCGGGATATTTACGGCAACGTCGTGGTGGAGGGCCGCTGCCTCTCCCAGAACTTCCTGGATTTGCTGGTAAGTGGAAATTCCCTTCGCCCTTTTACTTTCAAAGAAAAATTCGCACTCATCTTACTCATTCGGCTCTTTCTTTTCTCTGTTATAGGCGCACGTGGTCCATGTGCCGGGGTCAGCCCGTCCCCGACGTCCCGAATGGCAGGGGACACTCATCCGGGAGGCCCTGACGGTGCGCCACCGCCGCCGCTTCCTCCGGGATACAGCAGACTACATCTGGGGAGGCGGCGAAGGCTTCGAGGGGGAGGATTTTTTCGGGATCGGGCGGCTGTTCGGGCCAGGCCCAGTTTGCCCGCATTGCTGCCACCCGGTCCGCCGGGTCTAAGAATCCATGCAGTATAGTGTACTTTCATACGTAGGGAGGGGATTATTTCCCTCCTTATAATAAATCTTACTTAAAAATGAACCCAAACCGTGTAGCGTTTTTTTTTTTAGCTATTAATTACCCATTAAGTTCCGCCCGCTAATCAGATAGCGGAAGACCCTTCCTTCTCCCTGTAGTTCTACTTTTCATAGGTTTCAGGTCAGCAGAAGAAGAAGAAGAAGAAGAAAACCCGAGAACAAATACCAGTAAGTATCGGTAAGTATCAACCTCCTTCTTCAACGCGTTGAGGCCCCACTTGGGCATCCGCACTCTCTCTCTTTCTATCCTTCCTCCTCTTCTGAACACGCCGATGCCCCTATGCATCCGTGCCTTTCTTTTTTCACTTCCTCTCTCTATCCATCCTGAAGAACCTTCCAATTTCCCTTCGCTTTCCAACACATAGAGGCTACCTATGCCTCCGCGTTAAATTATCTGCCATGCTTCTTCTCACTCCGGCGCGTTGATGCCCCCCTTGTGCGTCCGCGCTCCTTTTACTTACTCCTTCCCTTCATTCTCTCTCTCTTTCTGACACGTCGATGCTCCCATGCGTCCGTGCCTCATTACTCTTTCTCTCTCCCGCGCGTTGACGCCTCTATGCGTCCGCGCTAACACAAAACTCGTATATATATATATCCATATCACGCTGCGTTTTCCCAGCCGTCTCTTTTCAACTCATGTGAAGAGGACGGTCTCTCTCTCTCTCCGCCTTCTCGCCTTCGTCGCCGGCCTGCTTATCGCTTGCGATGCGATAAGCAGTCTAATGCTCGACGAAAGCCCGTAGCCGGTTAACATGCACCGACACTATCCTCCTTCCCCTTTTGATTGTATATGTGACTGGGCTATGCCGTTCCACGATGGTGTGAGGGCCCGTCCATGTAGCTGTAAGTTTCGCTGCTCGTCCTCTTCGCACGGTCTCGTCGTGTAACAGTACGGCGTCGCCAACGCGAAACTCGCTCTGTCTCGCTTTAACATCGTAGTCCAGCTTCGCTTTCTCCTTTGCTTCACGCAGACTATTACGAGCTACCGTCCATGCGGCTCGTAGCCGTTCCCTCAGCTCGGCGACATAGTCTGCGTGCGTGTACATGAGTCGCGGCTCTTGCCTTACTGCCGTGGGCAATTCAGCCTCGCGACCAAACACAAGCATATAAGGTGATAAGCCTGTAGCTGTGTGGGGAGTGGTGTTATACGTAAACATCGCGTCCGCAACCACTCATCCCAATCGTTTTGTTCTTCATTAACAAAATTTTTTAAATACTCGGCCAAGGTTCGATGTGACCTTTCAAGGGCCCCATTGCTCTCCGGATGATATGCTGTTGTCTGTATATTTTTTATTTTCAGCAGCTTACAAGCATCTTTAAAAACGGACCTTAAAAAGTTTGTTCCCTGGTCGGAAAGCAGAATTTCAGGGGTGCCGTAACGGCAGATTATTTCCTCGACCACTGCCCTAGCTACCGTGCTCGCCTCCTGATTAGGGATAGCCACGGCAACGCTATACTTCGTGAGCGCATCCTGGAAGGTAAGTATGTACCTTTTCCTTGTAACAGTTTCCAGAAGTGGACCTACTATGTCCACGGCCACCTTTTCGAAAGCTTTTCCCGGCGTATCGGTCAGTACCATCGGCACACGCCCTTTGCATCGTAGCTTATTCTTTTGGCATTTGTCACATGCCGCGATGTACTCCTCTATCTCCTTCTTCATTCCAGGCCATCTGTATTTCTTTCCCATTCTTTTGACAGTTCTCTTCACCCCCTGATGTCCCCCCAGGGGCGTATCATGGTATTCATTCAGTATTTTCCTCCGCTCCTCCAATGGCGGGCAGACAACGGTAGTGCTGCAGCGGCACTCGTCTTTAGTCGCTGCCTCTCTGTCCCTCTCATGAGTTGAGCCTATGGTTTTCTCTCCTCCGCTCTCCGCTGCCCCAGGCTCGCTCGGTTGTTCGCAGTCCGTACGGACTGTTTCCGGCCGGCCATTGGTGGGCTGTGGTGATGCGGCGTCCTCCTCACTCGGCTTCTTGCGAGGTCGTCCCCTCTTCCTCTTTTCATTAACGTGCAGCTCGGACTTCTCGGCCTCCCCTTTCGTCCCGTCGTCCGTAGCGCGATGGCCCCATGCACACGGCGCGAGTGTGTTAGCGTGTCGGTGTGGGCTGCCGCTCGCTGGTATTACACCTCGCCCCGTCTCTTTCTCACTTACGCTGCTTTCGACACTCTCCATCTCCTTCCCACTCACACCGTTTCCTACCGGGGTTTCTTCTCCTTTTCCTTCCTGTACCTGCGCCCTCGTAGTAACGAAGATGCGGCTAAGTGCGTCAGCATTCGTATTTCGTTTTCCAGCTTTATATTCCACGTCAAATTCATGCTCGGATAATTTTATCCTCCATCGCATTAATCGCAATCCAGGATCTTTTACCCCAAATAACCAAGTGAGGGGTTGGTGATCGGTTATCACCTTAAAATGAGTTGAGTAATTTATTTCCGCCTTCGAAAGTGTGCGGCTCGCGTAACTTATTGGCAAATCTTCCCCCACTTTGCACTGCGAAAGTATTGCCCCAATGGCCTTATCCGACGCGTCAGTTGTTACCAGAAATTGTTGCTCAAAATCTGGATACTGCAACACTGGTGCCGTCGTCAATGCCGTTTTTAATTCTTCAAATGCAGCATATCGCTCGGCCGTCCACTCAAATTTTGTCCCTTTTTATATTAACTCCGTCAATGGCTTAAACATTTTTGAAAAATCTTTTATAAACTTCCGATAGTAGCCAGCCAATCCGAGGAACGATTGCACCTGCTTTACAGTTCTTGGAATTGGATATTCCCTCACAGCTACAAGTTTCTCAGGATCAGCACGCACTCCATTCTCCGAAATTACGTGTCCCAGAAAGTTTGTTTCTTTTCGCAAAAATTGACATTTCCCAGGCTGCACCGATAATTTGGCTTCTCTTAATCGCTGAAATATTTCTTTTAGCCTTTCATTGTGTTCCTGTAGATTTTTCCCGTACACGACGATATCATCCAAGTAGACATAGCACTTTACTCCTTGTATGCCGGCCAAGACAGCGTTCATTAACCTCTGAAATGTTGGCGGTGCATTTTTCAAGCCAAATGGCATTCGTGTGTACTCGAAGTGGCCTTGTGGTGTTGAAAATGCTGTTTTTTCCTTGTCCTCTTCAGCCATCGGGATTTGATGAAATCCCGATGCTAAATCGAGCGTGGAATAATATTGTGCTTTTCCCAACTGGTCCAATATCTCAGTGATGTTGGGCAGTGGGTAGGAATCCCCGATTGTGGCCTCATTTACTTTTCGAAAATCCACTACAACTCTCATCCGTTTTTTCCCCGTTGCATCGGGTTTTTTGGCTACCACTAGTAGTGGTGCGTTCCATTGGCTTCGACTATGCCGAATTATTCCGTCTTCCAGCATCTCGTTGGTCTGTTTTTCCACTTCCCTTTTTTGCATTTCGGGCAACCTGTATGGATGCACTTTTATTGGTGTTGTGCCTTCTTTTAGAGGAATTCGGTGTTCCACCACATGGGTACATGGCAATTTGTCGCCTTCCAAATGGAATATATCCTCATAATTTTTTATTACTTGGAAAAGGGCCTCTTTTTCCTCGGAATTGAGGTGAGTCACGCCGAACGCACTCTCCAAGCGTTGGAGTCGCTGAGCCCCCCTTTCCACCCTCACGGTACCCACACTTAACGCTTTCGCCTCGGCTTCGAGCTCAGCCGTGGTTATCTCTACCGGCTCAAGCGTCACCGTCGGCCGCTCTACCACTACCACGTCTTCCGTTGTGTTTATGAGGCTTACTACACAACTGTTTCCTCGTGGTGGTGTATAACAGGCTCCCATTATTACTCCTTCACCGAGTTGTTGGTGTGCGAGTATCCCAGCACTTTTACTCACTGTAGCTACATACGCAATAGTCTCAGTTCTCGGTGCGAGTGCAATTTTTGTTTTCCCGTCAATTAACGGCATGTAATATCCATATAAGTTAAATACTTCCCCCCTCAGGATATCTGCCCGATGTTTTTTGATGAATTCCATACCCAACAAACCATTAATGGATATTGGAATATCATCCCTTACCACATAAAACCAATGTTTTATGGATCTTTTAGGAATTTTTAGGGTTATTTCCACTTTGCAAATAGGCATAAATTTACTGCCATTCGTGCCTTGGAGCTCCACATCGCTATCCTCTATTAGCGCATCCTTTTTTACGCAGCTATATTTTATTAGGCTGCATTGTGCACCTGCATCGGCTTTGAGAGTCAGCAGACTCCGCACTGCTGTGGGGCTCTCTATATCGAAGTCGCTGGCTGTTGCGCTCTTTATCGGCACCGTTACCTTGAGCACTTGCAGTATCGCCTTGTCTCGAGGTCCCCCCCTCGGCCCCCCTGCCGCTCGGGTGTCACTGGTCGCCTCAACGCTTATACTGGCCAGCGTACGGGGTATCGCGTTCGCGCGCGTAGTACTACGGGTAGCGGCCATCATGCATTCCTCGTCCACTATTTTTCCCGGTATTGCTACTACGCTCTCGGGTGTGATACATGCTACGGTGTTGATTTGCACCGACCCAAGAGTACGCACGGCCGGATTATTTTTCTTTGCTGTGCTTCGACTGTCCTCCTGCTGCTTATCACTGTGCTGGGTACCATTGCCATTCCTCGGCCGTGACCCAGTTCCTTGACTCCCTTGTTTTCTCTGTGCCAGCCGTTTTCTGCACTCTTGCCATCTGTGCCCCTTGTATTTACAAAAAGTGCATACAACTTCCACTGTATTTATTTTTCTATTGTTGTCAGGCATTGGCAGGCTTACGCGCCCGGACCGACGTGTGCAATCGCGCGAAATATGGCCCATTCTCCCGCAGACTGTAGCGGGACGTTCCGGCTATGTATATATATGCGTGGGAATCAAAGACGTACGGTCTAGTTGTATATAAACACCGATCGGGGATTTCGGGTGTCCAGCGAGGCTGGTCTCCTGCTTCATGAGCTAACCCGTGCCCCTTGCTCCGTACGGCCACTGCTCTCGTTTCACCCAACGAAATTCGTTCGGTCGGCGCTGTCCAGTATAGATATTATATATCTATATCTGTGACTTTTGACGCCTGGCGTGGCAACGGGTCAAGTTCGGCGCTCGAACTCGCCCCAGTCGCCGGAAAGCAGCCAGCCGTACCGCTTCTATGTTTACCATATCCATTTCTATCATGATTCTCGTTATTGTCGGCAAGTGCCAGTATTGCAAGTTTATCTGTGCCTCGTAATTTGGTGGCTGCTGCGCTTCGACGCATCAATATTCGAGGTAAGCACCGTGTAATTTGTTTCTCCGCGAAAACGTGGCCGCCGTCTTCATGCGCCTTGATATTGTATAGGCGTGCGGCGGCTGGGTCTCGATGCAGGAGCACATGCCTTCTATCTCTTTGCGCTGTGGATGCGCTATTGGAGCCGTGATTCCTCGGATACCTAATACACCTCATGACGTTTTTACTTCTCAAATTCATGGATGAGAGTTCTGTGGCTACGCCTTCTTCTTCCTGCCTCATGGACCGGATTTGATTCTGCAAAGCCGGATAAGTCGCCCTGGCACCATCATTTATCTATTTCTAAAGACGATTTAATGTGCGCGATGTGTTGTTCTTTCGAAACCCGGTTAACAAACATAGTAGTTTAAATGTGTCCGGAGAAGGACAATTGAGGCCGCGTTTCGGTAATGGCCGCGCCATGTGCTAATTTCTATTACTAGGCATTACAAAATGGCCGTTCTCGCGTTCTCGAATTTTGGCCATTTTGGCATTAATGTAGTTTGAATATTGGGCTGTGTTAATGTAATAGTAATAATTCTTGTGAATTTCCTGCGGTCGATTCTTGGCTCTTAATTTATTTTCAATTATGTCGTTTTATGGTCATTCACCTATTTGAATGTTATCTTTAACTGGAGCGATCGTTCTTGGTGTGGGAATGTGGCGAATAATTCGTCTTTGGAGAAACGGAACGTTGAAAATCATCTTCCCAGATAATTTTACCTGTATGCTAAATAGTTAATCGGATTCATTAATGATTCGGTTGTATCTTCTTTGGATCCATTCATTTCTATGAATATACAAATTAATACGATAATTGGAGTCGTTGTTCTTGGTCTTGGACCAATATGAAATAATTGATTTATCTCGCATGTGAGAAATACCGAGTTAACCTTCTTCTAATAATTCAGAGTTGTTGTTCTTTTAATTAATTTGTTCATTGGTCCGAGAATATCGTTTAATCCCTCATATTGGTACGTTTCAGGAAATATGATTTTCAAGTTGCCTCTGTCTTCGCAGAATGATCTGTGAGAGGATTGAGGGACGTGTATGGGACATGATGATATCGGTCGACCGATCGTGAGTGTGCTGCTCTCGATTTAGTTTATATGTGTGTTGATATGATCGAGTATTACATTTCTGTGTGATTTGGTGATAAAACATTCGCCAGTTAGCAAGGATGGCCCAATGGGCATCATTATCCATTTGTGTTATTATCTGATTTCGGAGAATGGCTTGTGACTTCCAAGTGGTAATCAATTTAAATGGTTTACTGGGTTAAATCCGTCGGCCCACAGTTACAATCTCTATTAAATTCAATCCGATCATTGATCGAGTTTTTCTCACTCTCAGATTTTGTTCTTGGATTTATTACTTATTTACCTTGGTCCTAGTTATCTCTCATTTGATAGACATATTTTCTAAATAGTTGTGAATGTACGTCCCGGGGAAAAATCACCCCGAAATCGGATTTTCTTACAAGACGTAGCATTTTTTATCATTGGTTTTCCCGTCCATTGACTTCCGGGGATGATTCTGTGCTCCACCACTGCCTCCTTTTGTCCGCACCATCTCGCTTATCTCGATGGCGCCAGTAATGGCTTCGTGGAGTGTGGCAAAATTTCGTGCACGTACCAGTATCTGCACTTGCCCATGCAATCCTCTTTCGAAGTTCATCTGCGCGCTCTTTCGTATCATGCGTTCGACCGTACGCGCATCTCTCTCGTTGTCGGCGGTCTCGCACAATTTTTCTACTAAGTCCGCGGTTATTTTTTCCGTTCTTGCCGCGAACGCGACCACATCCTCATTTGACTTTTGCTGCAGTGTATTAAATTCCATCTGCAGTGCGGCCAGTGATTTTCGGTGCCCATACAGAGCTTCTAATTCCTTCCGCAATTGCTCCAAGGTATTTATTGTTTTGTGTTTCAGCTCCCTAGTGGCTTTCCCGCTCAGCTTGCTACTTCGCACCAAAGCTAGCAGATCGCTGTAATCCGTCTCCCTGATCCTCTCGAAAACAAAGTCACACGAATCCAAAAACCCATCCAGCTCGGCGGTGTCGCTACCATCAAAATGTTTTATTGATTTTAGGGCCAACCCAATATCAAGGTGCCTTCCCGCTTCACTCTGCCGATTTGGCGCGCGACCTCCTGGGGGACCTCCGGGTGGTCTTCCCCCAGGGTCGTCGCCCTGTGGTTCTTCAGGTGGCCCGGGAGGGCCCCCTCCTGGCGCTGACAGTGCTGTCTCTAACCTCCGCGTCAATTCCCGTACCCGAGCTTCCAATTGCCGTATTGTCTCCGCTTGCTCTATTACGTTGGGAACCTGTGGGGGGATGGCTCTGAGCGATCCACTGATACCCGCTACTCCTCTTTTGTTTCCTATACCACCAGCAGAATGTATTCCTTCCCTCCTCATAATCGCTGTCGTCTATCTCTGGCAAACCGGACCTTTGCACCCGTCTCCTACCTCCTGGTGCACCAACTTCCATGTTGCCTAGGCGTAAGGGTGTTTGGGCCCTTTCCAACGCCCCTATCCGGTGCTCCAGCCCTCTGTCGCGGAGCATACGGCGGAGTTCGCTGTCCACTGCCGACATTGTCACCCCCATTGGTCCTTCTTCCTCATCTGGGACGTTTCCTGCCCCTCCTCTGCTATTATCTCCTCCAAAACCCCCGTATGAGGTCCCTCTCCGGGTGTTCACTCCTCTCTGCGGAGGTGATATCCCAGGGGATTCTGTGTTTTCCAGCGCGTATTGCGTCAGATCCGTTATTTGTTCTACTACTGCTTCCATCCCCGCTGTTGCTTCTCCGGTTTCTCCTGATAACAAAGGGTCCTGAGGATGGGTTTCCCTTGAATGCTGCTCTCCTCTTCCGTGTTGGTCTGCCATCGTACTTCTCGATGGTGCGTGGGTTTTTTTTTTTTTTTTTTTTCTTTAATTATTTACCGATTTAGTTTTCTATTTATCTTTTCCCTAATAAAAAAAAATATATATATATATTTTTTTCGTTTTTGTTTTTAATCGCGAATTTTCCCCTTTTCCGGAAGGAGCTATTAAATGTTTCCCGGTGATGGTTTTAACCGCAGTTTTAATACCACAAATCCCTACAAGTTGCTACAAACTTGCACCGATTTATGATAACCCCTCGATTTTTGTTGACGAAGGATATGAGCTCGCGGGCCCAGTCCTACGAAATTTTAGCCTTAATTCTACGTAAAAATTTTACGCGATTCGACTGGAACGGTTCAATGTAATAAATGTTTTGGCAACCGCCACTTACAGTTTGCTGAGCCCCATCCTGGTGCTGCTGGCCCTCGGGGTTGTCGTCCTCGTTGTCGAGTTGGCCTTGACGTTGTCCCCAGCTGCGGTGTTGTCTCCGCTGGTCAAGCTATACGCGCTTCCTGGCGTGCTCGACTCCTCCACGTACGTATGATTCCGGTTGGCTTCACCAGGTCCTTTGCCCCAACGACGCCGGTCGGGTTTGACGCTGGATTGTTGTTGTGTTGTTGGATTCGTTTGCGGTTATCCCACCGCTGCCACCAAAATGTTGTGCCCGAAACTCGACGAGTGATCAGGTCGCCGTGATCGGTTCTCTAGGTTCTTTTCTTTACGGGATCGTTTACCGCATAAGGAGTGAAACTCGCGCGTACCAATAACAACAATACTATTTATTGAAACAAGATGATTACACAAGCATGTTTCTATGCTAATTTACACGAGTCTTTCCCCGAGCTCGACCGTTCGCTTCGACTCTTGTTCAAAGACTGCCGGTGAATTGCAGTTGTTACCTGCAATTCGCCGAAAATTGCTGCGTTTGCAATTTCACAAAATCGAACGATATGGTCGATATTGTGTCGCCTCTCGTCAGCATAGTGCGATGTCGACTACGCGTGTGGAAATAACTACTGGAGTTATTTCCACCGAATTTCGAAATAACAATAATTAAATTCGGGGCGCAACAATACGTAATGCCATGTCATTGAATACAAATACACGCGCAGCTTTATTATGATCCGTAAAGAATATAAGCTGCCCCCGATTTTCGCACTAATCTGAGAAATTGCGTTCTTAGATCCAGAATTTACTGTAAAAAATTTAAATTATTCGACGTGGTGTTCAAGAGATTGAAATTTCCAGTGATTATCCTAATTTAAACATTTTATTTATGGATAAATTCTGTTTTTTCTTGCTATTTTGGGTTGGCGGCTATTTTTGTTCTAAATTTAAAAAATTTCATATTTCAGCATAGAATTTACTATAAATCTTTAAAAACAATTCAATATTCAGATTCAAGTTTGAGGTAACATTTTACATTTGATATATATATATATATATATATATATATATATATATATATATATATAATGCAGTGAACCCTTTGTGTATATGTATATAGAATCAAAGGTTTAATTTCGAAGTATTGTAGATATAATGAATTATGCAATGCATAAATATATGATATGCTTTTCATTATTGCTTGTATACTTCGGCACATAACATCTAATTCTATATACTCATATGTATTAACGGGTTTTCTGTATTTTATTAGTATACACACATATATGTACAAACCCATCAATAAACATCGTATCATTTGTTTTACGAGCGCTCGGCGCGATCTAAGTCGTGTGACGCTGCGGTGCTTTTCTCGCTACCTCATCAAATCCGAACTAGCATTCGTTCCATGCTTTGGGAACGTAACGTACCCATCAGATCGAGAAGACTGCTCGACGAAAGCCAATGGCGTTGTGGTGCGGTCACGGAGGGGAGAGATTAATTACTTCACAGAGGCCGGTAGCCTCAACGCATTTCTTTCCCATAGGGAACGGATTCGCCACCGGCGCCACGGGGACGTTGCCGTCCCGTTACAGGAAAGAATTTTTACGCTAGTAAGACCCTTACCGCTCGGTTTTGAAGTTGGGATACCTCGTTCTGACTCATGTCGCTGCGGTGGCGCGCGGGCCAGTAGCGCCGCCAGATTTTTCTGCGTGTACGGGGAAAAATAGAAATAATTGAATTTACGGGGAAAAATGGAAATAATTGAATTTACGGGGAAAAATAGAAATAATTGAATTTACGGGGAAAAATGGAAATAATTGAATTTACGGGGAAAAATAGAAATAATTGAATTTAAGGGGGAAAATGGCAATAATTGAATTCCCGAACTCGACGGCTACTTAAATATTACCTCGGGGTGGCTGAAGGGGGGTGGGGGGATATTCACTAACAGGGCAAAAATAACGGAAGGATAATACTGGCGAAAATAATAATGGGAGAATAATAACGGCCGAAAATAGTAATGGGGAAAATACTAACGGCCGAAAATAATATTGGGAAAAATAATAACGATCGTCGAGATAGTCGCGATAACCACCACACTACCTCGCACGCAGAAACACTAAATAAACACTAATTAATTCGATGGGAAAAATGCCGGTCTCCACGTGGTGGCAGCCGGTTCACTCGATACAAAAACAATAACACTTAAAACTCGAAAAATACGGGGCTAAAGGGGCGAAAAACGGGACTCAAAATTAAACCAAAATTTACTCACTCAATTATCACTCAAACACACACAAAAATAGCACCCGGGACAATACCCGCCGGGCACTCTCGAAATATACTCTAATTACACGGCTAAGAGCGAGGACGGCAAGGCTCGAAGTGACGAAAATGTCCTCTCCGTCTTCTTCGATGTATTCGGTGGCCTTCGGAGATCCTCGGGACGTTGTCGGCTCGAGAGCACTACGGCGCGTCGGCATCGATCAGCGGATCGAGTGTGGCTGGTCAGTGGCGCTCGAGCAGTGCTGTGGCGGAGCAGTGTAGCGCAGCTAGACGGTGTGATCGCCGCGGGCTGATTGATTGCCGTTGGCGATCCTTGTAGTGCGAGTACACTCACGCAGTTGGGCGGCTAACTCCAACATATGTCCACGCGAGCGTGGAGGCTACTCGTGTGGTGCGGAGTGTACTCATCAGCTGGCTGTAGATGCTGTCCGGGGTCAGATGATTCCTCTCCAACCCACACTCTGCCTAAGCGGCCGTAGTCTCTCCATCTCGTCCTTGAGGTGCTCGTTGCTCTTCGGGATGCTCGCAACACTCATCATTCATACATGGGGAAAAAAGGGGCGCAAGGGGGGGGGGGGGATTCCTACACAAAATATTACCCTAAACTAAATCCAATAATATATTTCCAAAATACTAAAAACAAAATATAGGCGGTGTGTGATGGCCTTCGAGCCGACCTACAGGGCGAAACTTGTAAACAATCTACCTTGTTACAGTATATATTTTTTAAATATTTGTATATTGTAACGTGAATTTTACCCAACGCAGGAAAACCCAAGCTACAACCTTAAATTGTCCAATGTTACTTCTCTTCCTTATTTTTCGTTCCGAAGAACTGGGCGCCAGGCGCTTTCGCGCCGGAAGAGAAGCAACGTTAACAAATGACAATTGCCAGCCCAGGCTTGGCGTCAGCTGCAATACGTAGAGTGGGGGGGTAAGACATACTGAGAGTTCGAGAAATAAATAACAATAATATCACAAAAATACGGGACTCACAATAATTTAATTTATTTAAAAGATCAAAGAATTGAAAGAAACAAATAATTAATAAAATGTCCACGCAAGATATCTCTTTGTAGCGGCCATACTTTGGCCCCTAAATAAATTATAACTTTTTAAAAATAATTTCCCGACAAACAATTACGAACATTCACACACACGCACACTCACACACTCTTGAATAAATAATTAACAAGGACCGGGACGACCGCGTATAAAATTACAAAACACTTAAACGCGATAAACGACAAGGCCAATGAAATCATTTAACAAAATTATACAACACGTAATATGGCCTTGAAGTTGAGTCCCTCACGAAAAACCAAAAGACGCTATTAACGGGACAACCAAGGGCACACATACGGACCACACACACACATACTTAACACTATGGCTTTTCCGGGACGAAGGCTTAAGGGCGATTCGCGCACACGTCTGATTTTACTAGAAATAATTATTCACGGAGACTCTAATTTTCTCACAACAATCTTACATTAAAAATGGCTCGAAGCCGCCAGCGAAGCACACTCACACGTCAGAGAAAATTCGTTATAAAACAACAACACACTACAAATATGTTCAACGAAATTATTCTCCACGCGGGGAGTCAAACACGACCGGCACGACCAAACTCTATTTTACCATGATAACACTCGTGATTAAATGAAATAAACGAATATAATTGAGACCAGAAAAATAATACAATAAATATATGGAGCTCACCGGGACGAGAGACGGCAAAGGAGTTACTCCTCGGACAGTTATCCTCAACGGAGATTCAATGTACTTCCTCGCAATAATTAATATTTTGCGAGACGTCCTCCTCGCTCGACGATATCCGCGAAAAAGCCTTGAGTGATCGCGATCGATCTCGCTCGTGAACTTTGCTCCCCACCCTTAGATATTCAAAATTGCGCTAATCGGGGGAAAGCGTTGAAGCGCTCTCACGCAGAGACGGGACCTGGCGCCTCGCTAGGCGAATTGACAAATTAGCGTAGCTGTTATCGGTGCGCATCAAGGTTCGGTAGCTCGCTATACTACCAACCATGCGCTAGGCCCTTTTCGAGCGCGTAAGCCCGAATATTGCGCTGGTATTCTAAGATGCATCCGCTGATCAACTGTGAATGCCTTCCCCATTAGGCGTAGAAAAGATGACTACTGCGTAGGTGGAGGCTATAGTTGTAGTTTGGTGAGAAATTAGCTCGCAAAGTCCTCCGATTTAATTCGGGAAGCTGCCGGGACGCACGTAGCGTGTCAAAATACAATCTCTCTTTTCCATTCGTCGATCGGTCTCTCTCTCGTCGTCGTACATAAAAGAATAACATTCAAAAAATAATTGATAAATATTCAATTTTCCTATTATGACCCTGCGAGATCGCCCTTGAGTCGAAGAGCGAGGAGGACGACATCAATTATTGTATCGCGCAATTTTGCGGCGTTACAATATATATATTTATATATATTTCTGTATAAAGCCTGAACTTTCTAAATTGTCACTCATATTTGAAGAATTAAAAAATGGAATTAATTAATTTAAAAAACTAGAGAGTGCCTCGATCGCGAAGTGCAAAAATCAGCCTTGGAAAAAGAATTAAACGCACAACCAGATGAAGCGGTACAACTGGCTACCCGCCAAAAAATGACAAAAATAAATCGAATTTTTTAAAATCGTAAAAAAAAACTGGAAAAAGTGCCTGGAGATAATTGCAAAACGCAAGTATCTGCCATGGAAGAAAAATAAACGCTCCAATATGTGAAACGGTAGAACTGGCCAACGGCGGAAAAATGCAGATAATGTCGGCCAATTTTTTAATATAAAAAAAACTGGAAAAAGTGCCTGGAGATGTTCCCAAAACAGATAAATCTGCCTTGGAAAAAAAATTATTGCATCATCCGGTGAGACGGTACAACTGACCAACCGCAGAAAAATGACGACAATTACTAGGAATTTTTTAAAATCGTTGAAAAAAAATACTGAAAAAAGTGTCTGGAGATATTCCCAAAACGAATGAATCTGCCTTGGAAAAGAATTATTCAATCAACTAGTGAGACAGTACAACTTGCCATTCGCAAAAAAATGACGTAAATGACTAGGAATTTTTTAAAAACATCGAAAAAAAAACTGAAAAAAATGCCTGGAGATAATTGCAAAACGCAAACATCTGCCATGGACCAAAAATAATTGCTCCAATATGTGAAACGGTAGAACTGGCCAACGGCGGAACAATGCAGATAATGTCGGCCAATTTTTTTATATAAAAAAAATAGAAAAAGTGCCTGGAGATGTTCCCAAAACGGATAAATCTGCCTTGGAAAAAAAATTATTGCATCATCCGGTGAGACGGTACAACTGGCCATTCGCAAAAAAAAATGACGAAAATGACTGGAAATTTTTTAAAAACGTCGAAAAAAAAAAAATACTGAAAAACGTGTCTAGAGATATTCCCAAAGCGAATAAATCTGCCTTGGAAAAAAAAATTATGAAAATCAACTGGTGAGACTGTATAACTGGCAAATCGCAAAAAAATGACGAAAATGACTGGGAATTTTTGAAAGACATCGAAAAAAAAACTGAAAGAAGTACCTGGAGATAATTGTAAAACGCAAACATCTGTCATGGAAGAAAAATAATTTCTCCAATATGTGAAACGGTAGAACTGGCTAACGGCGGAAGAATGCATGTCGGCCAATTTTTTAATATTGAAAAACAAACTGGAAAAAGTGCCTGGAGATGTTCCCAAAACGGATAAATCTGCCATGGAAAAAAACTTATTGCTTCATCCGGTCAGACGGTACAACTGGCTAACTGCAGAAAAATCACGAAAATGATTACGAGTTTTAAAAAAAAGTAGCGAAAATAAAACTGAAAGAGGTGCCTGTAGATAATAGCAAAACGCAAACATCTGCTTTCGAAAAAAAAATAATTGCGCCAATAGGTGAAACAGTACAGCTGGTCAAGGGCAAAAAATGGTAGATAACGTCGGCCAATATTGGACTATAATAAAAATAAACAAAAAATAAATAAAAATTGCCTGAAGATGATCGCAGAACGTAAACATCTGCCTCCGAAAAAGAAAAATCCACGACCAGATAAAACGGTATAACTGGCTAACCGCCAAAAAATGACAAAATTGAGTGCCAACTTTTGAAAATCATCGAAAAAAAAACTGAAAAAAGTGCCTGAAGATATTCCCAAAATGAATAAGTCTGCCGTGGAAAAAGAATTATTGCATCAACCGATGAGACGGTATAACCGGCGAACCACAAAAAAATTACGAAAATGACTGCGCATTTTTTTAAATCATCGAAAAAAAAACGGAGCAAGGTGCCTAGAGATAATTACAAAACGCAAACATCTGCTTTGAAAAAAAAATAATTGCACCAATCGGGAAACGGTACAACTGGCTAACGGCGAAAAATGCGGAAAATGACGGCCAATTTTTAAAAATAATAATAGAAAATAAAACTAAAAAATGTTTCTGGAGATATTCGCAAAAAGGAATAAATCTGCCAAGGGAAAACATCAATTGTTCGAAAAGACGAAATGGTCCAACTGGCCATCAGCCGTTGAATCATTGAAAATTGACAAAAATCACTGTCAATTTTTGAAAATCCAAAAAAAAAAAAAAAGTGCCGGGAGATATTCGGAAAACGAATAAATCTGCCTTGGACAAAAAATTGTTGTACCAACCGGTGAGCCGGTAAAACTGGCCAACCGAAAAAATGACAAAAATGATGGCCAATTTTTGAAAAAATGAAAAAATTGCCTGGAGATATTCGAAAAACGAATAAATCTGCCTTGGACAAAAAATTATTGCACCAACCGGTGAGCCGGTAAAACTGGACAACCGAATAAATGACAAAAATTATGACCAATTTTTGAAAAAAAAAAAAATCAAAAAGTCGACTGGAGATATTCGGAAAACGAATAAATCTGTCTTGGACAAAAAATTATTGCACCAACCGGTGAGCCAGTAAGACTGGCCAACCGAAAAAGACGCTAATTTTACGACAAAAATGGCCGCCAATTCTTAAATATTGGCACGAAAAAAAACTAAAAATGGAGCTTGTAGACAATGGTAAGACGCAAAAACATGCCTAGGGGAAAAAAATTTGTTTGCCGCGTTACGTAGTTACAGCTGGTCAACGTTGAAATTTTGCAGATGCAGAAATCTTTTGAGTCATTATCTATTTATGAAATTTTTTTAGTTGTTTTCACTATTTATTTATTTATTTATTTATTTATTTATTTATTTATTTATTTATTTATTTATTTATTTATTTATTTATTTATTTATTTATTTATTTATTTATTTATTTATTTATTTATTTATTTATTTATTTATTTATTTATTTATTTATTTATTTATTTATTTATTTATTTATTTATTTATTTATTTATTTATTTATTTATTTATTTATTTATTTATTTATTTATTTATTTATTTATTTATTTATTTATTTATTTATTTATTTATTTATTTATTTATTTATTTATTTATTTATTTATTTATTTATTTATTTATTTATTTATTTATTTATTTATTTATTTATTTATTTATTTATTTATTTATTTATTTATTTATTTATTTATTTATTTATTTATTTATTTATTTATTTATTTATTTATTTATTTATTTATTTATTTATTTATTTATTTATTTATTTATTTATTTATTTATTTATTTATTTATTTATTTATTTATTTATTTATTTATTTATTTATTTATTTATTTATTTATTTATTTATTTATTTATTTATTTATTTATTTATTTATTTATTTATTTGGTAAACGGGGCAAGCCCCTTGACAACTACGACGCCATGGATATTCAGGACCTACAGTTTTAGGTGGGTTCCGAACCACCGGGGATTACAGAAAAAGCTCATAGAAAAATTCCATTGGTGCCCGGCCGGGAATCGAACCCGGGCCCCCTGCTTGAGAGGCCGCGTCTCTATCCACTGCGCCACTGCCTTCCCCACTATAAAATGATGTGTAAGTTGTAGCTTACCGTTGAAGTAATTCGTAGTTAATTCCTGTAGATCCGTCAAGCTTGCTGTCCGGAACAAGGAGCAACACTGCACAAACGTACTACACCAAATTCGTCTCTATACTTATTCAATATTAGTTACTGGGTTTATAACTGAAGTTTGATGACTTTCCAGTCTATCCTCTAGTTAACCGCACTGGTCAATCTTCTTCAAGTATCACAGTTTAACTCAAGTTTTAAAAGATCGTAGCGTCTTCATATGCTTAGCCTGCCCCACCACTCGAGCCTGGCTTAGCCAATCCCATTCACGCGTGCAGAGTCTTAGGCGGTCCCGCACGGCTGAAGAAGGGGAAGGGCTAATGGGTACGCGCGACACTAGATTCTAGTGGACCCACTCGACTCTAATGGTGGGGAAACGCTTGTTACTAATGTTAAATTTCTGTTTCTTGGAATAATTGAAGTAAAAATTGAACGATGCTCTTAACCGTTCGGAACGTAAAATATGTCGTTTAAAATGTTGTGATTAACAAAGCCACAACTTGGAATAAACTTGAAAGTAAATGTTGTCAGATTGTTGAGTTTATATATTAAATTTATTATTAATTACAATTAATTACACCCGAATTTAGCATGGTCGCTAAAAGTCTTCATAATTTTTTTGAACAGTTGTTTAGAGTATCACAAATATTCATAAATTATTTCAGAATTTTAGGACCTGTGGTTTGCCCAAAATGTAATAACGATTTTTTTATTTCAGTTTTTTTCAATTCACTCTAGATTCAACATTACCGATCGTACAAAAAATGTGTTTCTGTATAACATTTAAGTTTTTCAATGTACTTTTTGATAATAAACTTTCCATAGCTGCTCAAAAAAAAAGTTAGCCATTTTTTGGCAAATTAAATTAATAATTTTTTTTTTTTTTTTAGACAGACCGATGCCATTTTTCTTAAAATTTCACGGAATTTCCATTATTATAGTTACAACCTACAGAAAAATTACTGTGATGGTAAATTAAAGGCCCACTTGGTATGGAATGACCCATATATTAATTTTTTTTTTCAGTCCTATGTCCAGAAATGAGCATTTTACGTAACCTATCGCTTGCAAAAACTACACTTTCCCAACATCGTACTGAAATAGTATATTACGGTGGTAATAGACTATTTCCGAGTATTGTATAAAATGTTACTTCTGATTTTTCGGACCGAGTGAAATAATAGCATATTATGATACGAATGCAGAAAAAGTTTTTCCAACGAGTATTGTACAAAATTTTACTTGACAAGGTGTGAAAATGGGCTTTTATTCACGATCGAAACGTTCATAACTGCATCAAGTGAAGTCAAATTTCATTCAACAGTCGTGGAGAAATATTTTTTTAGCCCGCGTGATTATAGTACTCGAGTTCGGCTTTATTACAAATCGAAACTCGCGAAAAACAAATTCTCCCAAGTGTTGAAATATACTATTTTGTTACTATATCTAATTCGAAATTTACATACGTGTAATATATGTATTATATAAAGATTATATTAAAATGGCATACAAAGATTTTTATAGAACCTATATACGAAAGTGGTGTTACCGGAATATTTCCTCGACGTCGGAAACTCGAGACGACTCCTCGAGCACCTCGATAATATTTAACGCGTCAAATCTTAAGTTAAGACTCAATCCTCGACAACTATCATACGCACTCGTATCGACGACTACATATATCTTTGTCTAACACAACGAGCGTTAGAGAAAGAAAACTGCGAGCGTGGTCCTATATTACGTCTATATCTGACAAAGACGACGGCATACGACGTCGTGAGCGCCGAATTATATCGACGCGTAACGACCTGTGAGATCGCATAGTCGAACCACTTGTCTACCGAGAGCGAAAGGAGACGGTCGGTCCTCGAGGAGATCTCAAAATATATATGTGAATTTGTGAAACTATTGTTGAATCATGAAGGAAGCTGGGTGTAAAATTGACGATGTTATCCTCGTTATTTTACACCCAGCTTCCTTCACGATTCAACAACAGTTTCACAAATTCACATATATATTTTGAGATCTCCTCGAGGACCGACCGTCTCCTTTCGCTCTCGGTAGACAAGTGGTTCGACGTCGTATGCCGTTGTCTTTGTCAGATATAGACGTAATATAGGACCACCCTCGCAGTTTTCTTTGTCTAACGCTCGTTGTGTTAGACAAAGATATATGTAGTCGTCGATACGAGTGCGTATGATAATTGTCGAGGATTGAGTCTTAACTTAAGATTTGACGCGTTAAATATTATCGAGGTGCTCGAGGAGTCGTCTCGAGTTTCCGACGTCGAGAAAATATTCCGGTAACACTCTCCTCCCTCGAACCTCGAAGTCGCAAACAAGAGTATTCTCTTGCCTCTTTACCGGTGAAACTTATAGTCGCCTGAAAACCTCCACCAATAAGCACCGGTGTTATGCCTCATATCAACCTTGCAAACTTAAGGGAATGGGTGTTAGGATGGAGTCGATCGAAATAGCTCGTTATTAGCAGGAACAAATTGTATTTTAAGGAACTAGTTACAATTGCGTGTGATCGTGCACACAATCGATGAGCGAACAGACATAGACTAAAGTAGATTTTGATCAACTAAATCTTTAGATCGACCCAATTTGTCGAAATGAAGGTCTGTATACCAAAGAAAATATTCGCAACGAGATACAAACAAAATGTAACCAAATTAAACATTATAAGTCGATTAACTTGTCGGAACGGGTGTCTGTAGACAAAAGGTAATCGACGTGATGAAATACGAAGCAAAACAAAGTTTTACTAAATTAATCATTATGGGTCGACTAAATTTGTCGAACGGGTGTCTGTAGACAAAAGATAATCGACGTAATAAAATACAAAACAAAAACAAAAATTTAACCAAATTAATCATTATAGGTCGACTAAATTTGTCGAACGAGTGTCTGTAGACAAAAGATAATCGACGTGATAAAACACGAAACAAAGACAAAAGTTTTACCAAATTAATCATTTAAGTCGACTGATTTTGTTGAAACGAAAGTCCGTAGACCACGGGTAATTTTCGCAACGGAATGCAAAACAAAACGAGTTGTCGCGAAAAGAAAACAAAATGTGTTATTAGAACGTTAAACGTGGCTCGTGTAGGCCTAATCGCGATCTGAATCTACGCTCTTAATACAAATGAACACCATTCGCCATCGCATCTAAGAGTAATTCAATTCTTCTTATATTTTGTTGGCACGATGACATGGATTTCCTCCCCATCTTGCAGCTCGGGCCTCTCCTGCATGATCTCGTCGAGACTCTGGTTGACGGCGTGGTGAGCACAACGACTGGAGTGCTAGGGTTCTCTTCTCCTTGGACAACTGGAGTGCGGTTGGCGCAGAGGGGTTGGCGACGGTCTTGGCCGGGAGAAGAGCGTTCTCGCGTATCAGGAAGGCGCGAACACGATTAGGATAGTCTGTCGGATCGTCGAACTTAGCTTTGACTTTCCGTTTGAGTGTTTCAACGCCTTCATTGATGAGATACTGATGGGCCCTTGGTACCAATGAGGTAGGCCAGGTTGCATAATTTAGCCTGAGCCAGTCGACAATGTCTCCGTACCGTATATTACAGTCCGGGCACTCCGGGCAGTAAAGTGACAAATCCGTGCCGCATCCAGTGCAGCGACTAAGAGCGTATTCGTGCTCGACCCCATGTGGATAGACGCAATCGCTTGTGTCAAATCCGTCGGCTCCACAAATTTGGCAGAACCCAGGTCGAAATGGCAGGTTACACTGGTTGAAGTGGTGTTCTTTAGAGCGACAGTTAATGCAGCCTGCGACGTAGTGTTTTCCCACATTAGTGACGAAGGTTTGTGTGCCACGATCTACCTTCCTTGACTGCATTCGATCCACCAGAGCTTTGGCACGTTTGATCACAATTTTCTTGAGCGTGCTATCGCTGATAATCCTGCAGTCCGCAAAATACAGCGGGGTTGTTCCACCTGCTGCGCCAGATCATTCTGGAATGTTTAATTCCTTTAGAGTGTCGTCAAAGGATGGCATCTCGTTTAGGGGCAGTGGCTGAACAGTCACTGAGGGAGCAACGAGAGCAGTTGGGTTGTCTGTTGATTTAAGCTCTCGTTTCCCGTTTGTCGATAATTGTTGTGGGTGATTCTTGTTGGGTAAGCCGTTACGTTTTAAATTTTCTGCGTGGATTGCAGCGGCAGAAATTTTAGTTATTTTTGACAGTTTTAGTCGAGGAGGAGGATGATCTCGTATTTCCTTAATCAGATGTAGTGCTTCAGTGCTCGGTGTAGGCGTAGCTTGGTCAATTTGGTCCACACGTGCTGGTAGGGTGGTAGGAGTTCACGACGAGGTCCTGGGCGTGTTTTCCATTGAATTCACGAAGTCTTGCATGATGCTATCGGCTATTTCGCTCATGGTTTCGGACAAACTATCATATTCGGTTTCCCGAAAGACGGATTGGTGACAGATGCTGCGTTGTCCTGTTGTCGATCGACTTTGGCCTGAAGAGCTTCTACACTCGCGGTTGTCCATATTCCTTATTGAGGACAGAGAGCGTTGTCGAATCAGCTGTATGGAAATCAGAGATTACGTAGACTTTGACGAGGAATTTTAAGGTCGGTTACATAATATTTTCCGACATGTTGATCGCTCTTATCTACTAATTCGACAATCATCGGCCCAATTATACGCTTGATAGTCGCCGGACCTAAATATCGGTGTCCCAGCTTTGCAGAATATCCTTCGGCTTTATTGCTTAATTTTTTGTTAGGATAGTATACTTCTCTGTACCGATTTTCAAGTTGAAATTTTTTATTCTGTCTGAATTGGTTTTGGCAAGACGTTTGTCAGACTGTGTCTTTAATTGACTCTCTACTTGGGTGGGGACCGACTGTACACCTCCCAAGTCTACACGAAGACAACTCTACACAAAACAACTCTGCACCGGAAACTGTACACCATCACTCTGTACACGGAGACAAGTCTGTATAAAAAGTATGCACTGAATGACTGTACACGCGAGCAGCTCTACACAGAACAACTCTGCACCGAAAACTGTACACCGTACGACTGTACACAATAACAAATATTACAAAAAGGTTTGCACCAGAACGAATACACACACGCGACACTCTACACCAAGTAACTCTACACCAAAACATGTACGCCGCGCAATTGTAAAAACTCGACACCAAAAACTCGACACGACTAAAGTTCGAGACCAAAAACTCGACACAACGAAAATAAAACTCGACACGACGAAAGTTCGACATCAAAAACTCGACACGATGAATATAAAACTCGACACGACGAAAGTTCTCGATACAAAAAACTCGACACGACGAAAATAAAACTTGACCAAAGAAAGATCGACTTCGAAAACTCGACACACTGAAAGTTCGACACCAAAAACTCGACACGGCGAAATGTCGACACTTAAAAACTCTACACGGTGAAATGTCGATACCAAAAACTCGACACCAAACAACTGTACACCAGACAATTTTCAATGGCATTCAAACAGACATTTGTAGAGGTACTAAAATTATGATTTACGTTTGGTTTAATTTTGCAGATACAGCAATTTTCAGGGTCATATTTCAATAATTGTTTAATTCTCTTCGCATTATAAATTAGGGTAGATATACCGGTTGTGGGCACTTTAAGCATTTACCAATTATCAGAAGAATATAATTTCGGATTCTTAGCTTTAAAATCCATTATATATATAGAGCATAACATAAATCAATAATATATAAAACATATCAATTTTAATTTTAATTTTATTAATAAATTTCGATTTGGCACGGATTTTTCGTATACTCAGATGACAATTATGAAACAATTCACCTTAATACTTACCTGTGAATTAATGGACCGAGATCTACGAAACTATTGAATAATCAACCTAGATATAGAAAACTATATAGAAATTTTCCTGGACTCAGAAAACTGTAGAGTAATACACCTGGATATCGCAAACTATGGGGTGATGGTCATGGACACAATATATTATGAAAAGATAGCCTTGGGCCGCGAAAATCATGGAGAAATAAACCTAGATATTATCTAAAACTACAAAGAAATAAACGTAGATAT
Source organism: Ephialtes manifestator (assembly GCA_963970395.1). NCBI lineage: Eukaryota > Metazoa > Arthropoda > Insecta > Hymenoptera > Ichneumonidae > Ephialtes > Ephialtes manifestator. The sequence goes on from OZ019971.1 coordinate 14,125,651, forward strand.
CAAAAACTATGGAGCGATGGTCATGTACACCAAACATTATGAAAAGATTGCCGTGGACCCCGAAAACCATGGAGTAATCAACCTAGATATCGAAAACTATGAAGAAATCAACCTGGCCCGTGAAGAATTCTTATCAGGGTTCTTCCAAGGCCCCGATGAATATTCCCTAATTCTCTTAGGGACCTTATGTGGAAGCCTTATATTGTTTCGCAAATGATGGTCACGCTTTTTTCTTCGGGACCTTTAAAGGCGAAATGTTAGGGGCCTTTAAAGGCAAAATAATGAGGACCTTTTAAGGCTGCCCTATTAAGTCCTTACTAAAATAATAAAGAAATTTAATTTATAAATATATATTTGTTATTATTTAGTTGAGTAATGCTGCACTTTTAATTAGATATTTCGTCTTTCTCTACACGATGATACATATTAATCGCTGAAAAAACGTATTACATTTTTTTTTTACATTGACGGGAATCGAACCTAGAACCCTCCGGATGGTGTAGTTGCGCTGCGCCTTAGCTCTCTTGGCCATTCAAATTATATGAATATGCAATTTTTTTGTCTATTTGAATGACTGTAATATGAGATATGAAATAAAATTAATATAATATAGTCAGAACTTGATAGATTTACATGACTGCGTCTGATGTGTAAAAATAAAAGCACATTCAGTTAGTTTTTTACAGAAATTGGTTATATCGAATAGGGTACATCGTTGTTGTCATCTATAATTATATTCCACAAAATTGCTTGTTTTATCGTTGGCGCGAATTAGTTCGTTTGTATCTAGGTGCGTGACTGTCTGACTGACCTGAGGGCCAATATTACAATGGGTGGCTACCTGGCTGACTTTGACGGTCATTAGTTGGATAGGTGACCGATCAATTTTGCCATGGAAACCTCGGATTTCCATATAAGATGCCCATATGGAAAATTTATTATTGATTTGTTTACTTTATACCATGGTTAAGCCTGACTGGGCCTTTAATTAATTAACTTATCAAGGCCTTATTAAACTTCACAATGGCCTTATGAGATCTTTATTTGGTAAAATTATGATTACTTAGTTTACTTGGTATCATGATGAAGCCTGACTGGGCTCTTAAGGAATTACCCTATCAAGCCCTTATTAAACTTCGCCGTGACAACCTAGAATTGCCTTATGAGGCCCTTACGTGGAGAAATTATTATTGATTTATTTACTTGGTGCCATGATTAAGCCTGACTGGGCCCTTAATTACTTGCCCTAATATAGCCCCATTAAATATCGGCATGAAACCCTACAGTTTCCTTAGTAGGTCCCTAATTGGGAGTGATATGGAACTCCTTTTTATGGTGTCCACATTAAAGCCCGATAGGGCCCTAAGTTATCTTAGGGCAACCCTAATATTTTTCTTCACGGGGGATATTGAAAACTGTGGAGCGATGGTCCTGGACACCAAAAATTATCGAAAGATCGCCATGTTCCCCGAAAACTATGGAGTACTCAACCTAGATATCGAAAACTATGGCGAAATCAACCTGGATATCAAAAACTACGGAGCGATGGTCCTGGACACCAAAAATTATGAAGGGATCACACTGGATCACGAAAAACATGGAGTAACCAACTTAGATGTCGAAAACTATGGATAAATCAACCAAGATATCGAAAACTATGAAGAAATCAACCTGGATATCGAAAACTATGGAAAGATCGCCCTGGACCACGAAAACCATGGAGTAATCAACCTAGATTTCGAAAACTATGGATAAATCAACCACGATATCGAAAACTGTGAAGAAATCAACCTGGATATCGAAAGCTATCGAAAGATCGCCCTAGACCACGAAAACCATGGAGAAATCAACCTGGATATCGAAAATTATGAAGCGATGGTCCTGGACATCTAAAATTATGCAAAGATCGCCCTGGGAATACGATGAAGTAATTAAGCTAGATGTCGAAAACTATGGAGAAATCAACCTGGATATCAAAAACTATGGAGCGATGGTCCTGGACACTAAAAATTATGAAAAGATCGCCCTGTACCCCGAAAATCATGGAGTACTCAACCTAGATAACGAAAACTATGGCGAAATTAACCTGGATATCAAAAACTACGGAGCGATGGACCTGGACACCAAAAATTATGAAGGTATCACCCTGGACCCCGAAAACCATGGAGTCATCAAACTAGATGTCGCAAACTATGGATAAATCAACTAAGATATCGAAAACTATGAAGAAATCAACCTGGATATCGAAAACTATCGAAAGATCGCCCTGAACCCCGAAAACCATCTGTTGGTCCATTACCAATTGACCTGGTACACGAAAAGTATTCCGTAGTCTTCCTGATACTAAAAAGTACCTCGTTGTACGCGAAGTCAGTAGTAATGCATCCTCTTCACGCAAAGCAGACAGTCCCTTAAAAGTCCCGCATCCGATCAAAACCTGTACTTTTTACCAACGATATATTGATCCCGGAGGGATCCTTCACGTGCTAGGTTTTTTTGTACACAGGTTGCTTCCATATTATTGTTAATTTTATGCACAGCTACCTTTACTATTATATATATATTATATATATAGATTTCCAATGCCACTGTGCTTTTTCTCGCGGTTGCTAAGGTCGGTTCGTGTCAATTATTTTATAAATAGAAAAATTCAGTTGCAGCTGAGCGATTGACGTGCGTGTTGCCTTCTATTCGTAGTGAAAAAATATAAGTGCGTTAATCAGTGCGAAAATTGTGACCAATTGTGCGATACAGGATACCGAGGTGGGATCAACGAGGTAAGCTACAAATATATATATATTTTCAGCTAGAAAATGTCAGACATTTGATAACGGAAACAAAAATTTAGTAGTGTCTCAACCACATTTTTATTTCAAATTTAATTAACACGTAGATGGATAGTGAGGTTTACGAAATGGACGTCGACATTCTTAGCCATTCATTCCCCAAGGTTCTCAACATTTTTTTATTCAAATATATGAGGCATTCTTCGTCAATTCAGCCACTTTTTTTTCGAACCTTTTTGATTAGTCTCATAATTGGACACATTGTAGTACCACTTGAAAGTACTCTCTCCTAATTTTTTCAGATTTAAAAATCCAATATATCGGCTATTTATTTTTTTATTTTTTTATTTTTTCGAAAATCGGCTATTACTTTAAAGTCAATATATCTTGAAAAATTAAAGTCATAGAAAAAAATTGTTTTGACATAAAAGTTGTAGTATCATGTGATTTTCCGTAATATTGGATTTTTAAATCTGAAAAAAATAGGAGAGAGTACTTTCAAGTGATACTACAATGTGTCCAATTATGGGACTAATCAAAAAGGTTCGAAAAAAGTGGCTGAATTGACGAAGAATTCCTCATATGTAATTTTGAAGATAAAGAGTGCAATTTTAAAGTGACATTTGAAGCAATCAGCGTAAACTGAGTCATTCCTATCGAGATTTTCCGGCAAATTTGTCTTCAAACATTCAAAATTTAAAAAATTCTGGGGACTTTTTATTATAAAAAAAAATATTATAAATTACAATAATTATATAGCTATATAAAAAAAATTCTTTTAGACACATCCTATTAAGGATATATTCCCCCTTCGTCCCAAGCAAAAAAAAATTCGGCGTTCATTTTGAATACTTCCCAATTAGATAAAAATCTGAAAAAAAATCAACTGTATGAAAGGAGCCAAAAATATTAATTTTGCATAATAATAATGTAAAAAAGTTATCAACAAATTGCTTGAAAAAAAAAAATTGTTCAACATAAATTCAGAAAACTTTTTTTTATCCTTTTGAATGAATTCAAATAAATTTATAATAATAATATAATTTCAATAATTATATAGCTATATTATATAGTTATCAACAAATTGCTTGAAAAAAAAAATTGTTCAACATAAATTCAGAAAACTTTTTTTAATCCTTTTGAATGAATTCGAATAAATTTATAATAATAATAATAATATAATTTCAATCATTATATAGCTATAATTATATATAATTATATAGCTATATAGTTATTGAAATTACATTATTATTATTATTATAAATTTATTCGAATTCATTCAAAAGGATAAAAAAAAGTTTTCTGCATTTATGTTGGACAATTTTTTTTTTTTCAAGCAATTTGATGATAACTTTTTTACATTATTATTATGCAATATATAATTATATATAATTATATAGCTATATAATTATTGAAATTATATTATTATTATTATTATAAATTTATTCGAATTCATTCAAAAGGATAAAAAAAAGTTTTCTGAATTTTTGTTGAACAATTTTTGTTTTTCAAGCAATTTGTTGATAACTTTTTTACATTATTATTATGCAAAATTAATCTTTTTGGCTCCTTTAATACAGTTGATTTTTTTTCAGATTTTTATCTAATTGGGAAGTGTTCAAAATGAACGCCGAATTTTTTTTTGCTTGGGACGATGGGGGAATATATCCTTAATAGGATGTGTCTAAAATAACTTTTTTTTATGTCATCAGCACTAACATGAAACGTACACGTTGAACTTATAATATGATGACCTTGAAATTTTCTGCATCTGCAAAAAATTTACTTTAGCAAGGTGTAGCGCCTAAACTATTGACTGGGGAAAATCAAGTCTGAGAAGTTTTCTTTTCCTTTTTCATTTATCTTTCAACGGATTTATTTCAAAAAATTTTTTAGACTGTTTTTCGAAAAAGTAGAGCCAATTTGTTGCTTTGACATGTTGTTACACCTTAGATATTGCTTGAACAACAACATTCTATAAGACTTTTTTGTTTCTTTTTCGATTACCTAACAACGGATTTTTCGAAATATTTTTTAACAATTTTTTTTTTTTAGCAACGTGTAGCGCCTAAACTATTGACTTGGGGAAAAAAAAGTCTGGGGACTTTTCTTTTCCTTTTTCATTTATCTTTCAACGGATTTTTTCAAAAAATTTTTTAGGCTGTTTTCGAAAAAGTAGAGCCAATTTGTTGCTTTGACATGTTGACCTTAGATATTGCTTGAACAACAACATTCTATAAGACTTTTTTGTTTCTTTTTCGATTACCTAACAACGGATTTTTCGAAATATTTTTTCACAATTTTTTTTTTTTAGCAACGTGTAGCGCCTAAACTATTGACTTGGGAAAAAAAAGTCTGCGGATTTTTCTTTTCCTTTTTCATTTATCTTTCAACGGATTTTTTCAAAAAATTTTTTAGACTGTTTTTCGAAAAAGTAGAGCCAATTTGTTGCTTTGACATGTTGACCTTATATATTGCTTGAACAACAACATTCTATAAGACTTTTTTGTTTCTTTTTCGATTACCTAACAACGGATTTTTCGAAATATTTTTTCACAATTTTTTTTTTTTTTCGCAACGTGTAGCGCCTAAACTATTGACTTGAGAAAAAAAAGTCTCGGGACTTTTCTTTTCCTTTTTCATTTATCTTTCAACGGATTTTTTCAACAAAAATTTTAGACTGTTTTTCGGAAAAGTAGAGCCAATTTGTTGCTTTGACATGCTGTTACACCTTAGATATTGCTTGAACAACAACATTCTATAAGACTTTTTTGTTTCTTTTTCGATTACCTAACAACGGATTTTTCGAAATATTTTTTCATAATTTTTTTTTTTTAGCAACGTGTAGCGCCTAAACTATTGACTTGGGGAAAAAAAGTCTGCGGACTTTGCTTTTCCTTTTTCATTTATCTTTCAACGGATTTATTTCAAAAAATTTTTTAGACTGTTTTTCGAAAAAGTAGAGCCAATTTGTTGCTTTGACATGTTGTTACACCTTAGATATTGCTTGAACAACATCATTCTATAAGACTTTTTTGTTTCTTTTTCGATTACCTAACAACAAATTTTTCGAAATATTTTTTAACAATTTTTTTTTTTAGCAACGTGTAGCGCCTAAACTATTGACTTGGGAAAAAAAAGTCTGGGTACTTTTCTTTTCCTTTTTCATTTCTTTCAACGAATTTTTTCAAAAAAAATTTTAGACTGTTTTTCGAAAAAGTAGAGCCAATTTGTTGCTTTGACATGTTGTTACACCTTAGATATTGCTTGAACAACAACATTCTATAAGACTTTTTTGTTTCTTTTTCGATTACCTAACAACGGATTTTTCGAAATATTTTTTCACAATTTTTTTTTTTTAGCAACGTGTAGCGCCTAAACTATTGACTTGGGAAAAAAAAGTCTGGGGACTTTTCTTTTCCTTTTTCATTTATCTTTCAACGGATTTTTTCAAAAAATTTTTTAGACTGTTTTTCGAAGAAGTAGAGCCAATTTGTTCCTTTGACACGTTGTTACACCTTAGATATTGCTTGAACAACAACATTCTATAAGACTTTTTTGTTTATTTTTTGATTACCTAACAACGGATTTTTCAAATTATTTTTTCACAATTTTTTTTTTTTTAGCAGCGTTTAGGTGTAACCACGTGTCAAAGCAACAAATTGGCTCTACTTTTTCGAAAAACGGTCTAAAAAATTTTTTGAAAAAATCCGTTGTAAGATAAATGAAAAAGGAAAAGAAAAGTCCCCAGACTTTTTTTTCCCAAGTCAATAGTTTAGGCGCTACACGTTGCTAAAAAAAAAAAATTGTGAAAAAATATTTCGAAAAATCCGTTGTTAGGTAATCGAAAACGAAACAAAAAAGTCTTATAGAATGTTGTTGTTCAAGCAATATCTAAGGTGTAACAGCATGTCAAAGCAAGAAATTGGCTCTACTTTTTCGAAAAACAGTCTAAAAAATTTTTTGAAAACATCCGTTGAAAGATAAATGAAAAAGGAAAAGAAAAGTCCCCAGACTTGTTTTTCCCCAGTCAATAGTTTAGGCGCTACACCTTGCTAAAGTGAATTTTTTGCAGATGCAGAAAATTTCAAGGTCATTATAATATGTCAGTTAAAATTTGAAAAACGATATTTTTTTTTTGAATTTTTGAATTTTTAAATACTAATTTGCCGAAAAATCGCGAAATATATAACTCAGTTGACGTTGAATGCTTCAAATGTCGTTTTTCAAAGGTGAGAGATTGAACAAAATTCATAACTTGGAAACTACAACCCTGAATGATAAGTGTGTAAGCACTTTTTCTCTTCAAAATGACCTATGTTTAAAGAGAAAAGGGTTGAGAACCCTGTAAAATGGGCGTCTAAGAATGCCGACGACCATTTGCTTATCTATTAACTATTTTTTTATTTTTACAAAATGAGGTTATTTTGGCGAAGTCGGGAAATTTTTTTTATGTTACTGTGTGCGTAAAATGCGGTTTTAACTGCATTTTTTAAACTGCATTTTCTCACGTCGTAACATAAAATATCGTTCGATACTCGTGCGAAACACTTTTTCGCACTTGTATCGAAATATACTATTTCGGTTCTCAATATTTAACTGGCATATTTTGAGGTTCAACATAAACGTTTCATGTTAGTACCGAAGAACTAAAAAAAAAATTTAAACACACCCTATTAAGAATATATCCCCCTATATCAATGCGATCAAATCTGAAAGAAAAAAAAATCAACTGTAATAAAGGTACCAACATTAATTTTGCATAATAATAATGTCAAAAATTTATCAAAAAATTGCTTGAAACAATTATTTAACAAAAATTCATAAAACATTTATTTTAATATCATTTCAAATTAATTCAGAAAAATTCATGTGGATTCTAAAAAATCATCAAATTCATTTAAAAGAGAGAAAAAAAAAAGATTTCTGAATTTTTGTTAAACAATTTTTTTTAAAGGAATTTGTTAATAATACCTTTAATACAGTTGATATTTTTTTGAGAATTTTGAACACTTCACAATGGGATTTAATCCAGAAAAGGAATCAACTGTATTAAAGGTGTTATTAACAAATTGTTCAACAAAAATTCAGAAAACCTTTTTTTTCTCTTTTCAAATGAATTCATTGATTTTTTAGAATCCACATGAATTTTTATTGTATTCATTTAAAAGGATAGGAAAAAAAAGGTTTCCTGAATTTTCGTTAAACATTTTTTTTTTAACAATTTGTTAATAACTTTTTGACATTATTATTATGCAAAATTCATGTTGTTGGCACCTTTAATACAATTGATTTTTTTATTTTTATTTTATTGTTATTTTTTTAAAAGATTTTTATCGCATTAGGAAGTGTTCCAAATTCACGCTGAATATTTTTTTGCTTGTGAATGACGGGGGACATATCCTTAAAAGGGTGTGTCTAAAACAAAAATAATTTAAATTTCATCAGCAATGACATGAAATGTTCATGTTGATTTTTGTTCATTTTTTATTTTCACATTTGATTAACATGTAGATGAATGCGAGGCTTACCAAATTGACGTCTGCATTCTTAGCTGCTCATTTCCCAGAGTTCTCAACATTTATTCCTTTAAATATAGGTCATTTTAAAGATATAAAATATATAATATATTAAATATATAATATATATATAATATATTCTTTCAAGATTTGCCGGCAAATTTGTGTCCAAAACACACATTTTGAAAATTCAAAAATTCAAAAATTTGCAGAAAATGATATGTACAAAAACAAATTTTTTTGAGACTAGAACGAAATATTGCAACTAATTTGATCACTTACGTAGTTTGTTATGACTCAGAAGATTTCTGCATATGCAAAATTTCGACTTTGACCGAAAATTGACAGTCATTTTTGTCAATTTTCAACGGTTCAACCGCTGATGGCCAGTTTGACCATTTCGTCTTTTCGAACAATTGATGTTTTCCCTGGGCAGATTTATTCCTTTTTGCAAATATCTCCAAAAACATTTTTTAGTTTTTTTTCTATTGTTATTTTTAAAAATTGGCCGTCATTTTCAACATTTTTCGCCGTTGGCCAGCTGTACCGTTTCCCGATTGGTGCAATTATTTTTTTTTTCAAAGCAGATGTTTGCGTTTTGCAATTATCTCTAGACATTTTTATCAGTTTTTTTTCCGATGTTTTTAAAAAATTCGCAGTCATTTTCGTAATTTTTTTGTGGTTCGGCGGTTATACCGTCTCACAGGATGTGCAATAATTTTTTTCAAAGCCAGATTTATCCGTCTTGGGAACATCTCCAGGCACTTTTTCCATTTTTTTTTTTTACATAAAAAAATTGGCCGACATTATCTGCATTTTTCCGCCGTTGGCCAGCTCTACCGTTTCACATATTGGAGCAATTATTTTTCTTCCATGGCAGATGTTTGCGTTTTGCAATTATCTCCAGGCCCTTTTTTTTGTTTTTTTTTTCCGATGTTTTTCAAAAATTCCCAGTCATTTTCGTCATATTTTTGCGATTGGCCGGTTGTACTGTCTCATCAGTTGATGCAATAATTTTTTTTCCAAGGCAGATCCATTCGTTTTGGGAATATCTCCAGGCACTTTTTTCAGTATTTTTTTTCGACGATTTTCAAAAATTCGCAATCATCTTAGTGATTTTTCTGCGGTTGGCCAGTTGTATCGTCTCACCGGATGATGCAATAATTTTTTTTCCAAGTCAGATTTATCAGTTTTGGGAACATCTGCAGGCACTTTTTCCATTTTTTTTTTTTTTACATTAAAAAATTGGCCGACATTATCTGCGTTTTTCCGCCGTTGGCCAGTTCTACCGTTTCACATATTGGAGCAATTATTTTTCTTCCATGGCAGATGTTTGCGTTTTGCAATTATCTCCAGGCCCTTTTTTAGTTTTTTTTTTCGATGTTTTTCAAAAATTCCCAGTCATTTTCGTCATTTTTTTGCGATTGGCCGGTTGTACTGTCTCACCAGTTGATGCAATAATTTTTTTTCCAAGGCTGATTCATTCGTTTTGAGATTGAATTGAGAGGGAATTTTTGAAAAACATCGAAAAAAAACTAAAAAAAGAGCCTGGAGATAATTGCAAAATGCAAACATCTGCCATGGAAGAAAAATAATTGCTCCAATATGTGAAACGGTACAACTGGCCAACGGCGGAAAAATGCAGATAATGTCGGCCAATTTTTTTAATGTAAAAAAAAAAACTGGCAAAAGTGCCTGGACATGTTTCCAAAACGGATAAATCTGCCTTGGAAAAAAATTATTGCATCATCCGGTGAGACGGTACCAACTGGCCAACCGCAGAAAAATCACGAAAATGATTGCGAATTTTTTAAAATCGTCGAAAAAAAATACTGGAAAAAGTGCCTGGAGATATTCCCAAAACGAATGAATCTGCCTTGGAAAAAAAATTATTGCATCAACTGGTGAGACAGTACAACCGGCCAATCGCAAAAAAATGACGAAAATGACTGAGAATTTTTGAAAAACATCGGAAAAAAAAAACTAAAAAAAGGGCCTGGAGATAATTGCAAAACGCAAACATCTGCCATGGAAGAAAAATAATTGCTCCAATATGTGAAACGGTAGAACTGGCCAACGGCGGAAAAATGCAGATAATGTCGGCCAATTTTTTAATGTAAAAAAAAAATGGAAAAAGTGCCTGGAGATGTTCCCAAAACGGATAAATCTGCCTTTGAAAAAAATTATTGCATTATCCGGTGAGACGGTACAACTGGCCAACCGCAGAAAAACCGCGAAAATGATTACGAATTTTTAAAAAAAGTAGCGATAATAAAACCGAAAAAAGTGCCTGTAGATAATAGCAAAACGTAAACATCTGCTTTCGAAAAAAAATAATTGCGCCAATAGGTGAAACGGTACAACTGGTCAAGGGCAAAAAATTGTAGATAACGTCGGCCAATATTTGACTATAATAAAAATAAATAAAAAATTTTAAAAATTGCCTGAAGATGATCGCAGAACGCAAACATCTGCCTTGGAAAAAAATAAATCCACGACCAGATGAAACGGTATAACTGGCTAACCGCCAAAAAATGACAAAATTGAATGCCAACTTTTGAAAATCATTTTTAAAAAAACTGAAAAAAGTGCCTGAAGATATTCCCAAAATGAATAAATCTGCCTTGGAAAAAGAATTATTGCATCAACCGGTGAGACGGTATAACCGGCGAACCACAAAAAAATTACGAAAATGACTGCGAATTTTTGAAAAAATGAGAAAAAAAAACTGAGAAAAGTGCCTAGAGATAATTGCAAAACGCAAACATCTGCTTTGGAAAAAAAAAATAATTGCACCAATCGGGAAACGGTACAACTGGCCAACGGCGAAAAATGCGGAAAATGACGGCCAATTTTTAAAAATAATAATAGAAAAAAAACTAAAAAATGTTTTTGGTTAAGATATTCGCAAAAAGGAATAAATCTGCCCAGGGAAAACATCAATTGTTCGAAAAGACGAAATGGTCCAACTGGCCATCAGCAGTTGAACCGTTGAAAATTGACAAAAATGACTGTCAATTTTTGAAAATCAAAAAAAAAAAATGAAAAATGAAAAAGTCGCCTGGAGATATTCGGAAAACGAATAAATCTGCCTTGGACAAAATATTATTGCACCAACTGGTGAGCCGGTAAAACTGGCCAACCGAAGAAATGACAATAATGATAACCAATTTTTGAAAAAAAAAAAAAAAAAAAAAAAAATGAAAAAGTCGCCTGGAGATATTCGGAAAACGAATAAATCTGCCTTGGACAAAAAATTATTGCACCAACTGGCGAGCCGGTAAGACTGGCCAACCGAAAAAGACGCAAATGTTACAACGAAAATGGCCGCCAATTCTTAAATATTGGCAGGAAAAAAAAATTAAAATCGTGCTTGTAGACAATGGTGAGACGCAAAAACCTGCCTAGGGAAAACATTTTTGTCCGCAGCGTTACTTAGTTACAGCTGGTCAAAGTCGAAATTTTGCATATGCAGAAATCTTCTGAGTCATAGTTTGTTTACTATCATATTTCTTTAGGACATTTTACTATATAATTCGACCAAGTAAATTCGTCAAACATATGACAAATTCGATTTGATTGCACGGTTTACACGTATTAAAGTTTAAAGTGATTTGATTAACAAAGAAAGTGTTGATTCAATTAATCGTCTTTCAATTGCATGCATGTAATTGAATCAATTGTTTTTTACCGTGTACAACAGCCCAAAAGGGGAAAAAAATATGAGGGTCACTACCCTGTCGACATCCGGTGGAATTCCTAATATATCTGTCTATATTATAAAAATATCTCGCCGCCGTGTAGGGTAATCGACCTGGTCAGAATTTTTCTAAGTCCCACAATATCTCTCCAGGCCAGTATTTCCTCTCAAAGGTCCTCTCAAGTTCGGATTTTTCTAAGTCCCCAAAGGGCCTCTCAAGCCAAAATTTGTATAAGTCCCGAAAATGTCCCTCAAGCTCGGATTGTTTTAAGTCCCCAAAGGTCCTTTTAAGCTCGGATTTAATTCATAATCATTAAATTAACCAGGACATAATTTTTCCAAATCTTGCAATATTCCCCTCCACAGGACAGGATTTTTCCAAATCCTGCAATATCACCCTGGCCAGGCCGGGATTTTTCTAAGTCCCCTATTACATGCCTGGATTTTACTAAGTCCCACAATATCCCCTATTCCAGACCAGGGTTTTTTAAGTCCTACAATATCCCATATTCCAGGCCAGGATTTTTCGAAGTTCCACTATATCCCCTATTCCAGACGACGATTTTCCTTTATCCCACAATATCCCCTATTCCAGACCACGATTTTTCTTAATCCCACAATATCCCCTATTCCAGACCACGATTTTTCTTAATCCCACAATATCCCCTCTTCAGGCCAGATTTTTCCAAACCCTGCAATACCGCCCTGCAATACTGCAATACCCCCTGAAATACCGCCCTCTTCAGGCCAGGATTTTTATAAGACCCACAATATCCCCGTAGCCAGGCCAGGATTTTTCTAAGTCCCCTATTCCAGACCAGGATTTTTCTAAGTCCCACTATAACCCTCATTCCAGGCCAGGATTTTTCTAAATCACACAATATCCCATATTCCAGGCCAGGATTTTTCTACGTCCCGTAATATAATCCTATAATATAAGTTCAAATTTTATGGCATGGAAGTTAGCAACGTTGCTGCAACGCAATCGTTTTTAATTTTTTTTCTGCATATTAGAAGGATCTGTGTTAGGTCAACCATGGGTTTTCTATTTGCTACAACATTAAAGAAGATACTGAAATTATTTGAATCTAATCGATCGTGCGGATAACTTTCCATGCACCAAAAACTGTATGAATCGCCGGTTTCGATTTTCTCCTGACTTTGTGGACCATCTCTGTTAGCTGAAATATTTTTTTTTTGTTTCTCCTACATTATCAGCGAAGTTACTCAAATTATTTCGCGCGAATCGATGGTGCGGAAAACTTTTGATAGCCGAAAATCGGTCTGAATAAGGAGTTACGATTTTTTCCGACTCCGTGGAGCATCTCTATTACGTGAAATATTTTTTTTGTTTTTCCTAAATTATCAGGGAAGTTACTCAAATTATTTCGCGCGAATCGATGGCGCGGAAAACTTATGACAGCCCAAGATTGGTCCGGATGGGCAATTACGATTTTTTTTTACTCCATGATTGCTCCGAATCCCTAATCGCTCCGAAACGATCAAAATAATTTCAGTACCCACATTGATATTGTAGAAGGCATAAAATAAATATTTGAGCTAACAGAGATCCTCCTAAAATCAGGAGCAAATCGTAATTGATGATTAGCACGGTATTTGGGCCACCAAAAGTTTTCCGCACGATCGATTAGAGTCAAATAATTTCAGTATCTTCTTTAATGTCATAGCGAATAGTAAAACCACGTTTGACCTAACAGAGATACTCGTAAGATTCAGAAAAATAAAAAAAAAATAACAACAATTTCGTTTCAGCAACGAAAATTCAACAACGAAATCGTTATTAATTTTTTTTTCTGTATGTTAGAAGGATCTCTGTTAGGTCAACTATGGGTTTTCTATTTGCTACAACATTAAAGAAGATACTGAAATTATTTGACTCTAATCGATCGTGCGGAAAACTTTTGGTGGCCCAAATACGCTGCTAATCATCAATTACGATTTGCTCCTGACTTTAGGAGGATCTCTGTTAGCTCAAATATTAATTGTATGCCTTCTACAATACCAATGTGGGTACTGAAATTATTTTGATCGTTTCGGAGCGATTACGGTTTCGGACCAATCACGGAGTCAAAAAAAAATCGTAATTGCCCATCCGGACCAATTTTGGGCGGTCAAAACTTTTCCGCACCATCAATTCGCGCGAAATAATTTAAGTAACTTCCCTGATAATGTAGGAGAAACAAAAAAAATATTTCAGCTAACAGAGATGGTCCACAAAGTCAGGAGAAAATCGAAACCGGCGATTCATACAGTTTTTGGTGCATGGAAAGTTTTCCGCACGATCGATTAGAGTCAAATAATTTCAGTATCTTCTTTAATGTTGTAGCAAATAGAAAAACCATGGTTGACCTTACAGAGATCCTTCTAACATGCAGAAAAAAAAATTAACAACGATTTCGTTGTTGAATTTTCGTTGCTGAAACGAAATCGTTGTTATTTTTTGTTCTGAATCTTACGAGGATCTCTGTTAGGTCAAACGTGGTTTTCCTATTCGCTATGACATTAAAGAAGATACTGAAATTATTTGACTCTAATCGATCGTGCGAAAAACTTTTGGTGGCCCAAATACCGTGCTAATCATCAATTACGATTTGCTCCTGACTTTAGGAGGATCTCTGTTAGCTCAAATATTTATTGTATGCCTTCTACAATACCAATGTGGGTACTGAAATTATTTTGATCGTTTCGGAGCGATTACGGTTTCGGAGCAATCATGGAGTAAAAAAAAAATCGTAATTGCCCATCCGGACCAATTTTGGGCCGTCAAAAGTTTTCCGCGCCATCGATTCGCGCGAAATAATTTGAGTAACTTCCCTGATAATGTAGGAGAAACAAAAAAAATATTTCACCTAACAGAGATGCCCCACGGAGTCGGAAAAAAATCGTAACTCCTAATTCAGACTGATTTTCGGCTATCAAAAGGTTTCCGCAGCATCGATTCGCGCGAAATAATTTGAGTAACTTCCCTGATAATGTAGGAGAAACAAAAAAAATATTTCAGCTAACAGAAATGGTCCACAAAGTCAGGAGAAAATCGAAACCGGCGATTCATACAGTTTTTGGTGCATGGAAAGTTTTCCGCACGATCGATTAGAATCAAATAATTTCAGTATCTTCTTTAATGTCGTAGCAAATAGAAAAACCATGGTTGACCTAACAGAGATCCTTCTAACATGCAGAAAAAAAATTAACAACCATTTCGTTGCAGCAACGTTGCTGACTTCCATGCCATCAAATTTTGGTTAATTATATACTCGGGCATTCTACAGCTTATCGACATGGTCGTTACCCTTATATTTTTTATTTCTTCTTCCTTTTTGAATGTTGTATAAAAAAAGCCATCTAGCTTTTTTCAGATTTTTTCGAAAATGTGTGTTTTCGTAATTACCCAAAATTTTTATTTCTCAACAACTACGTCGACGATTTGTTCGATTTTTTTTACATTAAATCCTGTGTTCAAAAACAAAATTCTTGAGATAAGTGCGAAAATTGGTTGCTGCCTAGAATAGCAGCTAAAAAAAATCAAAATTGACAAATTACAAAAAAAATATCGATGATTCATAGATGGAGGAACTTCCGGGTCAACGACTAGATTCGCATTTATATTTCCATGGTGCCGACCCCTATCATCTCGATTCCCGTTACAAAGATGCACCGTATAAATATTATAGATGTGCGACTCGTACATCCGAAACCTATTGCGTGGCACCCGTATATGTGCCAGAGAACGGTCCACCGGAGAGCATAGGAGTACATAATCACCCGACCGATCCTACTTTAAAAGACGATTGCCAGTTCAGGCAAACAGTGAAGCAGTTGGCCCAAAACATTTTGGTCGAACCGGCTGAAGTGCTCCGGCGTGCTTGCTTACAGTTTGTACTAATATTCTTTCCAATTAAGTTAAAAATATATATAACTTATTTCGACAATTTGTTATGTTTGGCTTACTGGTTAGAAGTTTTTTTGTAAAAAAAGGTTATTTTTTTCTGATTTATTTTAATTAATTAGAAATTATTTGTATCTTGAACTCTGAAATTCGATGTGCAATATCATTTTGAAGAAAAGTCCTCTTTTAAAAAGTTGGTGTACTCAAGTATATCGAAATAATCGAATATTAAAGTCACTTTATTCATGCTGTGAATGGTCGTCGCTGTAGTGAGACACATCGGGACCGGGATCAAGATCATGCATTGAAACTTTGGGTTTATGTCAAATGTCAAATTTGACTTAAAGAGACATGGGCGCAAAGGCGCCAACGACTTCCTAATCCAAGTTGTATTAAATAATGGTTTTCATTGAATTTGTATTGGCTACACCCGAGTAACAAATGCTTGCTCCTACGTTTGAAGATATTAATTTGGATCCAATTCATCGTATAGACATCCCGCAGCAGGACGGAGATGTTCGGTACCGGCGATAAAGAGCTTAATCAAGCGCATTCGGTCTGAATTGCTTCCTCCTGTGCCGAGAACAGTGGCGGATTTGGGTGATGTACTAGAACAATATGCTCCAGTGCAAGATGTGTACAGGGGCAAGGTCACCGCTGGTGGCTCATCTTTTTTTTTGAGGCGTGCTCGATGGCTACATATCGATGGCACATTTTTCGTGAGTCAATATTTTTTATATTTATTGATTCTCTTCCTCCTGAAAATGTTAAGCTTTTTATTACTGTAATGATTTTAATTACAATTATTTTCGTGGACGTTATTATTGAGCGCGATAACTTCACTCTGTTAAAAGTATGTTTTCTGAGAGGGGCCAATCAACAATAATGATCCCTGTGCAATCACTTGCATAACTATTGGAACAAAAACAATTTTCTTAAGAAATTTGATCGGATACAGACCCATATGGTTGTGCAGTTGGTGTGACACTTTCGTGGATCCCGAATTAAATAGCATTGCTTGCGGCTGTAACTTGAATGGGTGACATCTGATCTTTGCATCGCTTGGCGGATATACCGGAAAGTTTATTTAGTTTACCGAAGTACGGGTAGGAAGTGACAGAGTGATAATTAAGAATGGTCGTAAAAATAATGTCCAAATTGTGTGATTAAAATTATCAAATTATCAAAGTATTAAATTATCAAATTTAATTTGGGCCAAACAAGTTCAGTCGTTCAGATTTTAAATTTTTTCAAAAATGTCTGTACACACTTTTGCTCTCTAAAATTTTGAGTTATCTGGCTGACAATTGGTACACGATTAACTACTATAGACCTATGATGGATAATTAATTTGGAGGAAATTGGTGCAGTTCGGATTTTATATTTTTTTTCGGGTATTCATGAAAAAATTCAAACTGCTATAACTTATGAACGTTGAAGTGTCCCATGACAAAAAGTAGAACTTTGCAAATTGCTTCCTCATTATTGTTGGATTTTTACAAATCTACCTCTATGAGGAAGCATGTTAATCTATTTTGGCTTCCTCATGGAGGAAGCTTTGTAAAAATCCAACAATAATGAGGAAGCAATTTGCAAAGTTCTACTTTGCAGCCTTGTTTTAAAAAACTTTAAATGTCATTAGTTTTGAACCCCTTGCCAGATTCTCGCCAGATTCGAACTGATGCTTAGTTTACTCACACTCTACTTGTGGACCAAATTTGAGCCCGATATCTTAAAAATTGCGAAAGTTAGAGCACGAACAAAAAATGTCAAAAAATTTTAAAATGCCCGAAATTGTGAACCATTTAACGGATTGACACCAAATTTAATCCCAAATACTATTTGATAACAGTCCACTTTTGGTACAAGTTTGAGCCGCATACCATAAAAATTGCGGGAGTTAAAGCCCGAGCTGACATTCTCCAAAAAATTCAAAATGTCATAAATTTTGAACACCTTGATGGATTAACTCCAAATTCAATCCCATACCTTGTTTAATGACAGTTTACTCGTGGAAGCAAAATGTTTAAGTTCATTAATTTTCACATAGGTTGTACCGACAGAGCCGAAAGCAAGTCAGCTCTGGATCATTTTTATCCGGGAGGGTGATAAGGTTCGTTATAGATTAAAAAGAAGAACCGAAATAAATACAAATAATTAATTACAAAGATAATAATAATACGTATATATTATATATATCTTTGTAGGGTTACGCAGCAGTTTTTGTGTTGTTTGAGAGGCGCACAAAAATATTGTACGATGCGGTTTGGAGATTTATTTTAAATCTCTGCCCAGAGTTGGGTGATAGTCTAAGATCCGTTTGGACAGACTTTGAGCAGGGCGCAATCTCCAGCCTTCGGCAAAACTTTCCACGGATTGTGATACGGGGATGCTGGTTTCATTTTTGTCGTGTAAGTTTTCAAGACAACTGTGGTAAATGTACACTTTTTGCGTGGAGCCTTCACCAGTCTAGTGAAAAGTTATGGGATGCAAATCTTATGTAGTTTTGGATATTATCATTATCATTCATATTATTTAACGTAGGCCGTATACCGAAAGTGGAAGTCTCTACGTATGGTGAACCCCCCGAAAGAAATTTTACACCTTTCGTGGGGGCTTCCGTTGCTTCCCGCCGATCAATTTGCTGACGGTTGTCGAGTGATCACGGACATCGCCGATCCGTTGGCGATTGATGGCCTCCGCGCGCTAAACGATTTCACTCATTATTTGCGGACTCAGTGGGTGCCTCTCGCGCCTGTCGCATCGGTGCATGGAACCCCTATCCGGACCAACAATGTCGCTGAATCGTTTAATAGACACTGCGGGAAGAAACTGGGAGGAGCCCACCCAAGGATTTGGGTCTTCTTAGGTATGGTCTTCTGTTCCAAGTAGGGACAGAAGAGGCCCTGGAAGTGGTGGCAAACAAATACAATTGAAACCATACCTAATCGAATGGTTGATACAACTATTCGAGTAGACAGCAGCTCTACTCGATTGATTGTGCTCATAATTTGATGAGAACAAATCGTAAATATTTACCGCAACCATTCGATGTGGTTATGGCAAAAAATGTATGAGTTTTCGCAACTAATAACAAAAATGAGGTACAGCAACGTGAAAGTTTAGCTGGTACAACCACAGTTTTTTTTTCGTGTAGTGAAGTACGCCTGGTATCTAGTCTAGTAATTAATGAATTTTTCAGTAATGCGACTTTTTTTTGCGAACCGTAATTTGTTATTAATTTATTCTTATTGCGTTGGAATTTAATTGTGTGCACAGGGGGCAATCCATACCAAATCGAACTGGATCTGACCCTCGACCACAATCGATCGACAATTGTTGTATGTTATTGCTCAAACTCTAAAAGGTAACCAGAGATTTTATTTGATTTTTTTAAACATTTGAAATAATTATGATTATTTAAAATCAACATATCGTTGAACATTATCTAAAAATCTGAGAAAAATGCTCAATACTCCTCTATCAGATATCAATATTTTTGTTACGAATTTTAAAAAAATGCCTAAGTCAGTCCACTGAAAGCTATTGCGCAAATATTTCTATATACAAATCAGGACTTTCGTGATTTTTTTTCTCTTTACGCCCAAGCGTTTTTTTTTACTAATATATCGTTAAACGATATGTTGGTTTTAAGTAATCGTAAGTATATGAAATGTTAAAAAAAAATCTAATTAAAATGCTAGCTGCCTCTTAGAGTTGGAGCAATAGCATGCAAAAATTATGGGTTAAACTCGAAAGGTCGTGAGTCAGACCCAGGGCGCATCGGTATGGAATGCCCTATAAGTAATGAGTATTCCTGTGATATGACCAGATACCAGTGAAATAGCTAAAAATTTTAACGTTGCATTCAGATGGACAACATTGATAGCAACTCCAGTGTCATTTGTTGGAAATCCATTGAATTATTAGTAAATCATTTTTCTCCATGTGGCTCTCACTTATTGGTTGACAATCAACGATCATTGGACCTTTGAGGTTCGACTTCGAACGTGGTTGTCAAGGGCGCTGCAGAGTCAAAAATATAAAAATTGAGCTTTGCGGCGCACCTGGAATGTATTTGGACTCGACCTGAATTTTAATTTGTACCGTAGAAAAATTAAGCGACACTATCCTTGACGAGGTTGAAAAACTGAGACGCTGGAGGGAAACCGGCCAAAATGGCAGAAAACCCCAACACAAAGCATGGGTCAGGGCTGACGAAAATATTGCCCAAAATCAACGGCTGTTAGCGACAGGGAGGTAATTTTGAGTTACGACACAAATATTTATATTGTTGATTGCAAAGTGTATAAAAATAGAACAGATCGTAGGAAAGAAATCTAGGGTACATTTTATATTCTAAATAGATACGACATAGAAGCGTTCCTGCGGGCGGCGACAACACCGTATCAGCGACTAGACATCGATCATGCCGCACGAAATCTTCGCGCTGGTAAACGTTAACCAGTATTACAACATCTTTCATTTAAATTTAAGCGAAAGCGAATCAATCAATCTCTTTCATAAAATGAATCGCGTGTATCACGATTTCATCTATAAGCATAAATACTGTTTTCAGACGGCGAAGACCAACACGAGTTGCCCGCGCTGCAGGACATGCTAAATCCTGTTAACGTGTATCCAGGTAAATTAGGAACGAAGAAATCGGGTTTAAGCAAAGCTTTCCTAAAAAATTGTCGCTGCCTATCTTTTTTTAACGTACTAAATCTTGTATATATAGACGACCCTCACCAAAATGATAACGTAGTCCGGCAAGGACCGAGACCCGGACGCAATCGCGTGCAAGCGGAAAGCGGTAATAAATCTATAGCTCTAATTATTCTCATTACTGCAATGTGAAAAAATGTAACTCATTTTTTCGGTAGTAGTAGAAACTTACCCGGATATGTTACGGGTCTAACCATTTTAGAAAAGCTCGGCAAGAGAAAAATGTTGCTCTACTTGTATATCATTATGTTCGTATCTGAAGTCAAGACATCGAAAAAAATGATTTATAGTTTTTATTATCGAGTAAGTCTGCTTCACATCAAGGTTCGTGCAAAGCAGTATTTATCAATTATCACGATTTATATAACTTATCAAATTTAAAGAAAGATGTAACCATGAGTATATTACTTCTACGTTTACATGCGCTGCTGTCGGCTTCTCCAAATATGAATAAACGAATAGACGAGTCGGAGAGTGATGGTAAGTTTACCGTTGCTGTACACACTTCGAAATAATTCAATACGATACACACGGGGTGAACTCCACCCAAGCGTTAAAACTGGTGCTACAACGAGTCTACAATGCTTGAGAAAAAATTA
Source organism: Ephialtes manifestator (assembly GCA_963970395.1). Taxonomy (NCBI): domain Eukaryota; kingdom Metazoa; phylum Arthropoda; class Insecta; order Hymenoptera; family Ichneumonidae; genus Ephialtes; species Ephialtes manifestator. The sequence continues at coordinate 14,146,890 of OZ019971.1, forward strand.
AGAATGTTTTTCGAACCTTCTGAAATAAGAAAGCATGATTTGTTTTCAATATTTCGCATGTTAACACGTTGACAAGAATTTAGAAAAAAAAAATCATACCTCGTAGAGTTTTTAATAAATTAAAATTAAAATTAAATTATTTACAAGTCTCATTTTTCGCATAAACTGCCTCTTTAATTTGTTCAAATAAATGCCTGTATGTAAAATGATTTTTATAGAAAATTTCATAAGAAAATCGTTGGGGTGGTTCGCACCCTTAAGGGGAGGAAGTCAGGTAAAAAAAATTGATTTTGGAAATTCAATATCATCCAAATCCTGTTGCATATAAAAATGCCCAACGCACTATATTGTTGGTACTCGATGAAAGGATTTTTTACTGTCGTCTGACTTGCATATGCTTTTCAATATTATCTTAAACAAAGTTCTTAGGTTTTCCATTCTGCGCATCATTCAGATCAAACTACTAGGCAGATTGGAATGGTTGACGTCTCATTTTCTTCTTCATGAAAACATACACCGGCTAAATGGAGCAAACGATTTTTTTTCATTCTGAAAGCAAAGTTAGTCACTGATTTAGAAAATACCATAAAATTTATTTATTAATAATTATGTCACTTAAAAAATATTACCTTTTATTAACATTTGCTCCATTTAGCCGGTGTATCTTTTCATGAAAAAGAAAATGAGACATCAACCAGTCCAATCTGCCTAGTAGTTTGATCTGAATCATGCGCAGAATGGAAAACCTTTGCTTAAGATAATATTGAAAAGCATATGCAAGTCAGACGGCAGTAAAAAATTCTTTCATCGAGTACCAACAATATAGTGCGTTGGGCATTTTTATATGTAATAGAATTTGGATGATATTGAATTTCCAAAATCAATTTTTTTTACCTGACTTCCTCCCCTTAAGGTACGATAAAGGTTAATAATATAGAGTAAATGAATACAATATATGTGACGAAATGACATATATACTAGGACGTAGAGGGGCAAATATATAAGTTCAAATATCCATAAGAACTGATTTTCGAATTAGCCGAACTTGCCGAGAATGTTCTCGAAGGGCGTCGAGGCGGAGAAAGACCACCACCACCCATTCAAAATCGGGAACCTCGCGGGCGTGGCGGCGAGACGCGGGAGAGGTGGTAGAGGGGGCAGAGGCGGAAGAGAGGGCAGAGGCCGTAACGCCGAGAACCTCGACAACGCTGTGGTCCTAGACAATGCCGAGAACTTCGACAACGCAGAGAACCTCGATAATGCCGAGAACCTCGACAACGTCGAAAACCTCGACGACGCCGAGAACCTGGACAACATGGGAGAAGGACCACCACCACCCATCCCAAATCGGGAACCTCGCGGGCGTCCCGCGAGAGGCGGAAGAGGTGGTAGACGGGGCAGGGGGGCTAGAGGCGGCAGAGGGGCTAGAGGCGGCAGAGGGGCTAGAGGCGGCAGGGGGGCTAGAGGTGGCAGAGGGGCTAGAGGCGGCAGAGGGGTTGGAGGTGGCAGAGGGGCTAGAGGCGGCAGAGGGCCGAGAGGCGGAAGAGACGCCGAGAACTTCGACCACGCCGAGAACCTCGACCACGCCGAGAACCTCGACCATGCCGAGAACCTCGACCACGCCGAGAACCTCGACCACGCCGATAACCTCGACCACGCGGAGAATCTCGACCACGCGGAGAACCTCGACCACGCCGAGAACCTCGACCACGCCGAGAACCTCGATCACGCCGGGAACCTTGACCACGCCGAGAACATCGACCACGCTGAGAACATCGACCACGCCGAGAACCTTGACCACACCGAGAACATCGACCACGCTGAGAACATCGATCACGCCGAGAACCTCGACCACGCCGAGAACCTCGATCACGCCGAGAACCTTGACCACGCCAAGAACCTTGACCACGCCGAGAACCTCGACCACGCCGAGAACCTTGACCACGGCGAGAACATCGACCACGCCGAGAACCTCGACCCACCCCTTATAGATATTGCTGATAACAGTGACAGCGGTAAGCAACTTGTCTCGTTCATTCAATATAACAAGTAATGTCACTGAATTCACAAGCTTGTACTTTGTGGCATCGTATGATAAGACTACATAATATTCCACAAACTCCCTAGATGGCGTTGAAGAAGTGGAAGCACCACTACCTAGGCACAATGAAGCTGTGAACGCGAATAATGGTAAATAATAATAAAGATCGTTTTGATGATACAAGCGACCGCACCTGTTCTATCACTAGTTTAAAAAGCTCTAGTACGAGTGTAATATTTGTATTTGAACGTAGGTCAGGTAGCAGTGGTAGCTCAGGGTCCAACAGGTAACGCAAATGGTGATTTATTGTGTAATAAATCACTGAGCGTTTAGAGAGTAATTTATTTATTATTTGCAGTTTCTAAAGCTAGAAAAAGAAATTTGCGAAAGAAAAGACGTCGGCAGCTGCTGGCGGATAACGGCATCGAAGCTCAAAACTACGGGCAAAAACGCCCCAGAAAGAAGCAGAAAATGAACCAAAGTAACATTTATAATCGATGCCAAATTGATTTAGTATAATACAAATAACGTATGGGGCCATTTCACGGATAGCAGAACAGATTTTGGCCGAGGGTCCTCAAATCCGACGATATATGGGACCAAGTTGATATTTGATCCCTCGTGAGTCCCGTAAAAAAAAAAAAAAAAATGGTCCTCAAATTCAACGGGCGTCGAATTGGAGGACTCTTAGCTAAAATCTGTCCCGATTCCCGTGAAATACCCTGTATGTAGCGTAATATGGTACACTGTAAAAAAATCTACTTGAAATTTAGTGTACTTTTACTGGAAGTTTTTATTCATAAACTAGTATATTAAATTTAGTATACAAGTGTAATGTAAAATTAATGTATGGTACAGCACATTCAATAATTTACTTTAATTTTACAGTAAAAATACTTGAATTTTAATAATTTGCTTTAATTTTACTGGAAAAGTACATGAATTTTATACCACAATTGTATATTAAATTTCGATGACGAGTTTATGAATAAAAACTTTCAATCTTTTCTAACAGTGTAAATATATTTTGCAACGTTGTTAATGTTATACTCGTATATGGAATTCGTACACATTCAACATAGCTTCCTCATCATGTTCCATCTTGTAAATAGTCCCCTCTATGAGGATATGAAAACTGAAATGAAAATGAAAATCAAGGTTTTAAATATGTTTGCGAAATACCCCGCGCGTAATTCACGTACTGGCATTACGGTCTGCGTTTTCCATATGGTTTTGGTTTTCAACGAGATATGAGGAAAATGGCGCGGAATCGCGAGAATGGCGGAATCGCAAGCGAAACGTACGACCGAGTCAGTTGGAGTATGTTTTCCCATGACCTTTATTTTTTTATTTTTGATGGCATCAATAAAGCTTTTTCAGCAAAAAAAAACAATGAAACATTTTTTTTTACTTTCAATCCCATACCTTATATTTCGCTGTACAATTTACAAGGAATTTGCCAGTGTACAGTTTTACCAACTTGTCACAGCCGGTTACTTTTTAATAAGTATTTAATCACTATTACAATATACATGAGTACTTTTGTTCTATCCACAGCATCGAAATGTGTAGTGTGCCTTATCAACGGCGTTACCCATACGTTGATTCCCTGTGGCCACAACATGTTCTGCGGTGATTGCACCATCCATGTTTTTAATTTAATTGTTGTGGAGAGGGAAGACCCTCGTTGCCCGTTTTGTCGGACCCACATTGATTCATACATTAGAACTTACAGTGCGCCATAGTACAAGGTAAATTTTGTTAAAGTATGGTAAAAAATAGGATTTTGAGTTCAGTAGAACCTTGTGAATTCCGTCCTAATTTTTTTTGTCCGTCAACCAACGAGCCTCCTCTATGATGACATCAGTTGATCCATTTTGGCTTCCTCATGTAGGAAGTATTTATTATGTTTATTATTGATTATTTATTACGTAACTATATCATAATCGACCAATCATCGCCAATAAAAATTGGGCTTGCTTGCTCAAGTTTTGTAAAAATTAATGAAATAACGTCAATGTTTCGCAAAATTGAAATCCTCGTAACATTTGAACCCCTTTTTCGATTTCAGCCGAATTCAACATCTATGAAGATTGAATCAACTGTAGTAATACATACAACGCACCCTAGCAATCGTTCAGTTTATAAATTTGATTAAAAATCATAAAAATAGAAACGGCGTAATTGCTTCACTTGTGTTCCAAATTTCAACTTAATCGATCCAACAAACACACGCACGCACCCGCACACGCACACGCACACGCACACGCACACAATATTTTTCTTTCTCTCCGGTCATACAGGATTCAAGTCAGAAAGGGTCGTTCCTTTTTCGATCCGTGCATGAAGGATCACAAGCCCGAGGACCTCTCCTCCAATTCGATTCTCCTCCACACAGGAAAGAACAGAATCTACAAATCAACTATCAAGTATCAGATAATCCACGTTTTTCTCTTTTTTTAATTCGAAAGATCGAATAGGTACGTATAGGTCGACATATACGTCTATAGTCCAGTATTTACACACAACGGGGCGCGACTAGCTCCGGCGCTGGGAAAAGAACCCAACACCGACTGTATCGGCACAGTTGTTCCGCAGTTTCCCTGGGCCCTTGCCCAAATGCGATGTAGGGAGAGGGGAGTCGGCTGCGACCGCAGGGAAGGTTGGGTTAGATAGAATTGAACAAAGGAAGGGGACCGTAAAAGTGAGAACGTCCCGTACGCTGAAAACAATTAATTAAAAATGAAAAAAACTAAGCATAGTAATATTTATGTTATTCAATTCGTCTTCCACTCGGTTTGCTTTTACATAAAAGCTTAAAAGAATTCCACTGTTCCAATAAAAATGTACTTTTCTAGTTGATTACTAATAATAGTAATATAATTCACGTTCATTTATTTTACTGTAGTGTCAATGATAATTATAAAGAAATTGAGTTTGTGATACAGAATGTCGTTTCTTAGCATCATCATGAGAGTTTCTCATAGATATATGGTACCCAGTTGATGGTAGATATCAAATATCATATTGTTAATGTTACGCTTATATGGTATTCATATATCAATAAGAAAAAGGCTGCACAGTTGGACCTTGCACATAGCTTCCTCTTTATTGTCCACCTTATAAATAGGCCACGCTACTAGTATATGAAAAGTGAAGAAAATAAAAATTTGGATTTTTAATATGTTTGTTAAATATCCCGCACGTAATCCACGTAATGACATCACGATCTGGTAGATATCTCTTATAAAGGTAACGGTTTTTCCCGGCAACGAAATGAAAGGAGAATAGCGCGGAATCGCAAGCGAAACGTACGATCGAGTTGGTCCGAGACTGAAAATCGAGCGACGATAAGAGAATGCATCTCAACGCGAGGTCACGCGCAAATTGCGCGAATTATGCCGCTAGATTATTTATATCGAGTGTGAAATGTAAATTTGAAATGACCATAAATTCCGTCTTTGAAGGGCACCATGCGATAAGGGCAGAAATTGCAATATATATTACTGATTCGGCAATCGAGTTTAAATACGTTGTATGCGTGCAGTAAAATGCAGACCGAGGGCATCGTCTGCTACGCTTCCAGCATAGTAGCATGGTGCTTTTGCACCCTTTTTCTGATCACGCACTGAGAAAAATGAGTAGATGTGATTACCAATCATTGGTTGGAGCTACCGATACGTTCGTAAGCTTTACCAATACTATGGTAGCTCCAAGCAATGATTGGTAATCACAACTACTCATTTTTCTCAGTGCGGATGTGTACAATTCTATTTAAACTAGGTTTGACGATAAAAACATAATTTCCACCTTAATAGTATTTATAACTATTCTTTAGTTATAAATACTATTAACCTAATAGTATTTATAACTAAACCTACCTTAATAGTATTTATAACTATTCTTTAGTTATAAATACTATTAAGGTGGAATTAATAAGCAAAATAAACAGTAAATTTAGTCTTTGAAGGCCACCATACGATAAGGTAAAAAATTACAATATATATTGCTGATTCGCCAATCGAGTTTAAATAGGTTGTATGCGTGCAGTAAAATGCAGTCCGAGGGCATCGTCTGCTGTGCTTCCAGCATAGTAGTATAGGTGCTTTTGCCCACTTTTTTGGATCGTGGATGTGTACAATTTTGTTTAAACTATGTTTGACAATGAAAATATAATTTCCACCTTAATAGTATTTATAACTATTTTTTAGTTATAAATACTATTAAGGTGGAATTAATAAGCAAAATGAACAGTAAATTTAGTCTTTTAAGGCCACCATGCGATAAGGTCAAAAATTACAATATATATTGCTGATTCGCCAATCGAGTTTAAATACGTTGTATGCGCGCAGTAAAATGCAGTCCGAGGGCATCGTCTGCTACGCTTCCAGCATAGTAGCATGGTGCTTTTGCACGCTTTTTCTGATTACGCACTGAGAAAAATGAGTAGATGTGATTACCAATCATTGGTTGGAGCTACCGATACGTTCGTAAGCTTTACCAATACTATGGTAGCTCCAAGCAATAATTGGTAATCATAACTACTCATTTTCCTCAGTGCGGATGTGTACAATTATATTTAAACTAGGTTTGACGATAAAAACATAATTTCCACCTAAATAGTATTTATAACTATTTTTTAGTTATAAATACTATTAAGGTGGAATTAATAAGCAAAATAAACAGTAAATTCAGTCTTTGAAGGCCACCATGCGATAAGGTAAAAAATTACAATATATATTGCTGATTCGCCAATCGAGTTTAAATAGGTTGTATGTGTGCAGTAAAATGCAGTCCGAGGGCATCGTCTGCTGTGCTTCCAGCATAGTAGTATAGGTGCTTTTGCCCACTTTTTTTGGATCGTGGATGTGTACAATTTTGTTTAAACTATGTTTGACGATGAAAATATAATTTCCACCTTAATAGTATTTATAACTATTTTTTAATTATAAGTACTATTAAGGTAGAATTAATAAGCAAAATGAACCGTAAATTCTGTCAGTAAGGCCAGATCTTAATTAATTAATTAACGCTGAGGCATGATCTTAATCTTATTAGCGGGGTACCAAATAAATAGATAATAAAATAAATGCATTAGAGGCGCATATATAGACGTGGTATTTTTTTCACTAACAGATGGTGGTTACATCTTTCATGAAACTGAAAGCAAAACTTTCTATCGATTTTCGAGCTACATATCGAAAGCCCCACGTGAGCCATATGAGTCGGAGAATGAATATACGTCCCCGAAATAAATTTGCCACAAGCGTAATGATCGCAGTCCGAAGACGCACGGCAACACGCGTGTATCGCGAACTCACAAAGAATATAATGTAGTACGAGATGTTTAATATGAAAATAGATAAAATTCGAATTACATCGAAAACGACTCATCAACATGTTTCCTGGTGAGCCCAGAAGCGAGAACAGTATTCCAAAGGGATACACCGCAACGCAGCGTACTAAACTGCACCCAACTGCATTAGACAGCAGCGCGAAAGCACTTACTTTTATCAAAATAAAATAACGCCGCACGAGAACACGTAGCAATAGCGTAGTACACAGTACATCGCGTAGAAAAAGAGAGCAGACAAAAAACTGTCAATATAGGGGAGTTTGTTAAGGCCTTGAAGCACCTCGGCGATGTCACGAAATCAACTGAATATTACAAGTGGTTCGCGATATATCAACATTACAATTTTTTCGAAATATTCGAAATTCCTTGACCAATAGCTGCTGCACTCTTACTCGAGCCGACCCGCAAGTAATTCGAGAGAGTTATCATTCAAAAAGGGTAGCGTAAACTATGAGATCCTCCAGGAATGCTTCCCCTTATGCATCTGGCGAGCACAGGGCACAACTTAACCCGAAATCAGCTCAAGGATGTCCCACGCTTGTCCGTAACGAAATACAAAACCTAAATCTTCGGGAACAAAGACTTAACATTCAAAACCGTTCGAGAGCAATTATTCAATTGTCCAAGGGATTTGGCTTCATTATCATTATTACATATAAAAAAGTTGTGCGCAAAAAAAATCAAGGGAAAATATATATGCAAGATTCTGCTGTGCATCCTCGTTTCCTAAAAATAAAACTTGAACAACTACTAATTTAAAATTCATTATGACATAAACTTACAAAAAGACGATTACAATTATCATTGAATGATTGTTTTTCTTTCTCTCGGGTCATATAGGATTGAAGCCAGAAATTCTGCGACACTGCGGACTCGCGTTGCCCGATCTGGCTTTCGAAGATCTTCGCGTAAAGACGAAGGGTCATTTGTTGTTCGATCTGTGCAAGAAGGATGCACATCACGAGCTCGGTGATCTCTCCTCCAATCGGATTCTCATTAGAAAAAAAAACAAAATCTACTATGAAGAATCAGAGAAGATCGTCAATCAAAACGCTCTGGAAAAATCCACTCTGCTTTTAACAAAAACTTAAGAAAATTACACTGTTCCAATAAAAAAATATCGTTTTCTAGTCAATTAATAATAAAAGTCATATAATTCACGTTCAGTTATTTCAGTGTAGTGTCGGTGATAATTATAAATAAATTTGGTTCCCGATACACCAGATTTTGGTTTATTTAAGCTCTCTTCACGAGTCAACTGAACTTACTAAACACACACATACACGCCAATCATTTATATGGCTCTCGTTCGTCTCTCTTGTCTTATCTTACTCTATTATTGAATCCGACCTTTGCAAGGACCACGTTAACGGCAATAAAAGAGTATTAAGTACCTCGACAGAAGTAGAAGAAGAAGAACCTCGAAGAAATATATTCGATATCAAATATTATCGTTCTTTGCTGCAAACTCGAAAACAATGACTTTACAAAAAGTATACTTGCCGAATCAAACTCGTGTATGCGATAAATAACTTGCAGCCGTGCTTCATTTATTCATTTATTTCATATATTTATTGCTATCTAAACGACAAGTCTGCCCAAAGAAAGATCATCTGATTACTTATTACCCATATGTACTAGCGAAATAACTACTTTTTCATAGCGTGAACTATTCTGCAACATTTTGGCACGAATGTAGCATTAAAAAAACAGCGATAAAAGCATATAAACTGTCTACTGTCGTCACCACGCTTAGCCTCAACCTCAATTCAACATGTTTCTCAGTCTAAATACCCCGTTTGTTGTCAGACGAAAAGTTGCACTATTTTTATATTCGTACATCCTTGCACTCAATTATAAAGTATACATTATGGTTATGGTTATATTATGGTATTCGTTGATCATACTTCATATTGCAATTTTTTACTTTCTTTCTATTCTTATTATTTTATTCATTGCATTTTTTGGCACAAGAAGATTTGCTACATCGACGACACCGAGACGGAGCCACGTGGAACTCAGGCGGTGATTTTTCCAAAGAATACCTGTTATACTACCAGTTACTACTATTCTACACGAAAGTTTGATAACTTTATGAAGTTTATCACGTAAATACATATTATGGTTTTGTCTTTCTTTTCTTTTTATATTTCGAAAATACGTTGATGTTGCACCGTATTAAATTATGAAATTCACGAAGTTTACTTCCATTTTCTTAATGAAGAGTACTTCGAAGCCCGCACGAAGTTGACAGTTGTTCACTAGTCAGATGTAAGGTAAATGAGTCTTTTTCTATTTATTGAAAATTATTATTATCGTTGGAAATCTATATATGAATACATTTGTATTAAAATGCTTTTCTGTAGATATTGATGTATTAAAAGTTCAAAATAAACTTAGATATTTCTAAAAATAGCGGCAAACACAAGCGGTGCATTAAATAAGCACGTTGGCCAACTTGTGGTCATGATAATAGTGCTATTGGTTTCTTATACATTTTTACACAATCAATTTATTTATTTATAAATAACACCTATGCAAAGAAAATAAAAAAATCAAAATACGCCAACGTAAATAAAGATGAAAATACGCAGATTGAAAAAAAATTATAACTATGGAGAACACGTCATGCTGAGGCTTTCTATCGTTATGGTACGCCGAAATCAAGTGCCGGTAAAAAAAAAGTGTAGAGCAAAACACGTTGAACATGCCAAAGAAATTTACGGAAAAATACCTGCTACAAGATGGGTCATGCTGTGCAAATCGAAGAAAATTAATGTTTAAAAAAGTTTGGTTAAATTCACTTGTCAACCGTGTTTTGAATCCACAAATTAATTTTTCCATGATATCAAATTATAGATTATGTCAAAATACAGGTACAAATTATTAGACTCGTTTTAATAAATATTTTACCAAGAATGTGACTTGAGATTTTCGATTTAAAAGCGTGACCAAATCTGGTAGGGGATGGTGGTTGCCTAAGGAAAAAACGGTCCTACGAAGGTGCCAATAGCGCTGATTTCTTTTTTTTTCCCTGAAAATGAAGTCCGTCCGGTTTTACGACGATTCGGCAATAAAAAAAATTCGTGCCCCAATATGGTGCCCTTTGTTCCGTGTAACCGAGCATTTTTTTTTTCAAAATTCTAAAACAAGTTCTACTGTTCCTAAATTGCGCCTATCTTTCAAAAATTAGTTTTATGCCACTCGGTGCGAGAAGTGCCTACTTCTCGCACTAGTGACATAAAGTTGTATACAAAACTCGTGCGAGAAAGTTTTTCTCAACTCGTGTGATTGCAACACTCGCCTTCGGCTCGTGCTGCAAACTCACACTCGTCTCGAAAAAGTTTCATCGCACTCGTATCGTAATATACTATCAATAAAGGTTATAAACAATAAAAAAATAGTTCGACAATTTTTTGACAAAAATTAATTAAACTTTTGCATTCATTTTAAATTAATTAATTATATTGATTAATTTAATTACTTGAATTATTAAGTAATCTAGCAATTAGTTAACTGATTAATACATTTAGAAATGAATGAATGAATTAGTTAATTAATTAGATTTGTAATTAATGATTAAATTTTTTTTTATTGTAATGACAAATGTTTCATTACTATTTAAAAAAAAAATAAAAAAAGAAGACAAGACTGCAAAGTCGAACTTTGCAAACTGCTTCCTCTTTTTTCCACTGTTAATGAAGACACCTCTATGAGGAGGTATGATGATCAATTTTTGATTCCTCATAGAGGAAGAGATACAGTGCCGTCATGTGAGGCTGGTCTCACGTATCCTGTGCTGGTGTTAAACCAAATATTGATTGCGCATTCGTGTGTGATTATTGTGCAAAAATAATTATGTCGTGTCGAGTCTTTACGGGCATGCGTCGTATTTCGTCGATTGTGTAATTTTCGGTTTATCAAAACATTTAAAATATAAAAAATAACATCATAATGTTCGTATTGGGGCACGCTACCCCAATACGGAACACCCGAAAAGGAGGTTTTCCGTCTATCGCCCGTCCCATATTAAGCACCCTTCCACTACGACGGTCGAATCGGATCATGAATGTCTATTTCACTGTAACTCCATCGGAAGTGCAGTCTCTGCCGACCACGACAGCAGATCAACATAGATGACGTCGTGTTTGCGGCAAAACATTTATTTTAACGGACTCGCCCTATTGACATGAGCTGCATACAAAAAAGTTGCAAAGTAGAACTTTGCACATTGCTTCCTCATTAATTTTTGATTCTCACAAAGCCACCTCTATGAAGAAGCTTGTTTATCAATTTTGGCTTCCTCATAGAGGAAGCTTTGTGAGAATCAAAAATTAATGAGGAAGCAATGTGCAAAGTTCTACTTTGTAGCGAAATGTTTCCTCCGTTCGCCACACTATCGTGCTGCCAGCGCCGTCCCGCTATTGACTATTGGAACGATCGCGTAGTTACCACATGCGCTGGTACTTATCGGCGGAAACATTGATCAAGCGAACGATTAATGCAAACTACCCTAGTCGAATTTTCTCCACTTCCTAGCATTATATCCGTTACTCTGCCCAGTCGTTCGGAAGCTCTCCCTATTAGCACATGTGTCATATTTGTCAAGCGTGCGGAAATACTTATCAAATGTCTCAAGTGTCTAGTCTTCATAGTGAGTGAGTCTATTGTACTTTCTTACATCGTGCGGAAAGAATTTAGCAGGTAAGAGTAGCGAGCGGTGCATAATGTTTGTTCTCGTGTGGCGAGCGCAGCTCTCGTGCGGCGAGACTACCGGTATATTGTCAAAATGTGCGTTCATTATCAGTCACTTTCAGAGTTTTTGAGAGCGACTGGGCCTGGAGATATACCGATCCTGTGCGATCTAAAAAAAGTGTATCTCTCCTATCGAGCCAAAACTAACAACGAAAGACGCCGGCAGTCTTTTTAAAGGAAATAGCGATGCCATGCGGACATCCCGTGGACCCGCCATTTTGTACACGAGGGCCCTCCGATATTCACGGGAGAAAGGAATTTTCTCGACCACTGTTTTCCTTGTGAAGCATCAACCGAACAACGGATCCTTCGATAAGTACTCGCCAAATTATAAACATCAGGCCACCCTTGAAAAGACTAAGCAGTATAAGGCAATGTCAACAAAATAATAGATTTGAGCCGTCGAGCGTGCAGAAGAGTGTACGCTATTAAGACTTTCTATATGGGGTTTAACCCGCAATTAAAAATTAATGAACAAATAGAGACTGATTATCATTTAGTATAAAAAGAAAACCACAAGAGGTGTTAGTGCTACGGTATGGTGCAGCGATAAACTAAATAGGAATAGGCTAAAAAATTATATGAATGTAAGAGTGAGGTAGAACTTGGACCTATTGTGGGTAATCTTGGCGTCCTTGATGAATGTGCATTGAGAATGAAAGGAGCGTCAATGCATATTTTTCAACTGGCAAGTAGATAACAAGAAATAGTATTTCTTTTGGATTTCGTTATTGGATTTGTGCTGAGATTTAATAGTTGATTCATTATCTCCGGGGAGACGGTCCTCTTCCATTTTCTCTATTTTGTATTTTTGATTACTATTTATCTCCGAGATTTAATTGTTCACTCATTGTCTCGTGGGACACATGGATCAATGGATCCTAGCAAACAAACATTTGTCTGATAATTCTCTCTTCCCAGTATCACTGGGCTCCCTTGCTTGTGTATAAACAATATTCCTTGTTGATGTCTCGGGGATAAGCTATAATATGTCCAATTCTCAAAATAGTTAAACGTGATGGATAGGTCAGACGTGATAGTACTCTGAATTTCTGGTGATATTGATGAAATATATGTACTTGTATTGATGATATTGATGATATGTGATGCCTCGTATTTTCTTATAACTTGTGTACGCGATTTATGATGTTGATGATATGTGATGCCTCGTATTTCTTATCACTTGTGTACGCGATTTATGATATTGATGATATGTGATGTCCTGAATTTATTATAACTTTGTGGATGATTATAATGTGTTGAAATGATATTGTGTAGTAGGAAGCCGACTTTAAGAGGTAATATTGATACGATTCGCGATCAACAATTACAAGAGTTGTGCCTTTGAGTCCTCAGAAATTAGAACAAAGTATAATTTTGCAAAACAAAAGAAAAGAGAAGATTTATTTTGGAATTATAGTTCGAAATACAAAACTAGGTAAAAAAAAAGAAAAAATATATATTTCAATCTTAATGGGCAAATGCCTCTAAGATTATTCTGACATTCCATAAACGATATTCTGTTTCTTTTTTCAACACGAATCCTTCCACAATAATTGATAAAAAGATCCTAGCCCTAGTGAACCAAACATAGTGCCATCATTACTCAAGATTGTATCTTTTTGGGAAAGCGGTCCGAAATATATTAATTAGAGTTTAACTCTTTTTAAAACGTTCACTCTTATTTTATAATAAATCCGTTTCACCTATAAAACATAACACAAATTTTATCACAATTTGGCGCCCGAACAGGGACTTGAAGGTTTATAAATCCGCAAAAATCAAGTAATTGTTGATTTGTAGTAATTCTTTTGGCTAATTCTATGTAATTCTTTTGTTCTCCTTTTAAGTGGTTAGGAGTAATTCTTTGCAATATCACCTCTTTATGGCTGTATCTCGAACTCCGCCGAACTTGCGTTCTCGCACAAGTAATCAGCCTTTTGTTGATGAGAGTGTGACTCTCCCAACAGTTATACCAAAGAAATTTAGCAAAAAAACGTATTGCTGAGAGTAGTAGTGTGAAAAATGTAGAGCAGATTCTTAATATGGAGGAGGAGCGTGAACGTTTGCGTCGTGAGAGGGAAGCGTTGGATGCTGAGCGAACGGTTTTTGAACAAAGGCGGGGCGAACAGCCAATGGGGGATGCAGTAGTCGAACAAATCCGCGAAATGCGTCGTCTTATTGAACAACAGCAAACACAAATTGACAATCTACGTGCAAATCCTCAAGATCAGCAACGGGATGCTAATCCTGACGTGCTTAACGGTTTAATAAGGGGTCTAAAGTCATTACAAGTTGACATTAAGGTGCCAAAGTTTGAGAATGAGCTTCGAATTAACCCCCAAGAGTTTTTGGAGCAAATGGACAAGTATATCCTTGTTAAACGTGTTCCGCGTGAATGTCAAATGTTGGTCGTTGAAGGAGCGCTTAACGGTCGTGCGCGGCCGTGGTACAGTGCTCATCGTCAGCTTTGCCCTACCTATGATCTCTTCAAAACAGCTTTCCTAGCCGAATTCTATTCTATTCCGGTTCGTGTCCGTATAAAGGGTCAGTGGCTTGCGCGAAGATATGTTCCCCAAATGGGATCTTATCAAACTTATTTTCTCAAGCAAATCGATGAGGCTCAATATTTTCGTCCTCCTATGGAAGCCTACGAGAAGAACTATATTGTCGTTCAACAACTCCCTATTCGTGTTCGTGAAGCTCTAATAACGGTCGACTATGAGAGTGATGATGCCATTTCAGCGGCTCTCTCGCAGCTTGACATGGCTTATGAGGAACGTGATCGCATGGGAAGGGGTCAAAACAATCAAGGTAATTATGGGAATAACAGTTACCATTCGACTCCTTCGCGTTCCAACCAGACTTATCGGACACCAGCAGTTACCAATAATAATTATTCACGTCGTTCGGTTTCGACGGGTCCTCCCGCGAGCTCCGGAAATCTGGTCACTCCGAATTGCTCCAGTCTCGGGGCTTATTCTTCGGGTCAACCAGATGAGTTCGTTCTTCCGACTCAGTATAATCGTGTTCCAGTCTTTGAAGTCTGTGGAGGGGGTAGTGAGGGTGGCGTCCCTCCGACTATAATTCGTTTCTCTGTGCCTCCACCGCCGCAACCTTCGAGTAATTTTGGAAATTGTCCGCAGGAGCCTTTAAACTCATAATGGGCGCGTTGAAGCAAGGTCCTGCAACGTGTCAGCACCCATTTGAAGTCTTCGAGGACCTCACAAAGGAACTTTTGTTGGAACCGAGTGAAGATACGAGTACCCCTCGATTCGCTCCGTGTCCTCATTTGGAAATCCATGTGTCGAACGTGCCGGTTTTAGCCCTAATAGATTCCGGTAGCCAAGTGACATGTTCATCAGAACCTTTCTACAAGTATATGAATACGCATTTTAAGCTGGTTGAATTGCCCGTAACCAATTTAGTCATCACCACGGCTATTGGCAAGAAACCTACCTTAGTAAAAAAGCAGATTTTTCTCGAACTTGTAATTGGCGAGCTCATTATTTCATCTCCGTTTCTCGTAATTCCCTACCTCACGTCTAATGCCATTCTGGGTAATGATTGGCTTCACACCAACAAGGCTATTCTGAGTTATGAGGCGCTACAGTTTGTGATACGCGGATATACTGTTCCTAGTAGCCTGGTTCAGTTTGACCGAGCGCCCGCCGAACGGGTGTTATCCAATAATAAGGATGACATCACCTATATACAGGTCTTATCTGGTCAAGCTGGTCAAAGGGAAAACGTCTCAGCTGTTCCTGAGCCTTCCAATATTCTCGCTACGCCTCAAATTTTGAGCTCAGAGAACCTACGTGTTCTAATGGAGCCTGAAGATCCTGTTCGTATATCTTCTCCGCGAGATGATGGCAACGTTCTCCCTGCTCACGGAACAAGGTCCAGTCCTTCATCGCCAACTGTGAGTTCTGAGAGATTGAAGGCGCCAGAGGCGAGTAGTTACGAAAATAGCCTGTTTATGAAAGAGCCTCAAAGTCAGCGTAAAAACGTCATTTTCGTCAAGGATTCACAAATTTTACACGATGTTGCAACGTTATTTGAGGAGAACGAGAGGAATCATAATGCTGCTCAGGGGGATTTGACTCCCGAAAGACCGAGTTACGCACGAGTGGATGTCCGCGTCCTGGATTCAGAAGCTCTTATCTCTTCTATGATAGTCGAAGCCGATGAGTACCCTGATGACTCTGAGGAGTGTACCTCTAGCCGTATCTACATTGATGGGGAGGATCAAAATTATTTTGAGGATGTGTGTGCAATGACACAGGAACTTACGGATCTGTCGCATTCTCAACAAGAAGAAATTCGCCGTTTACTGCTTGCCCACCAACGACTCTTCTCGCTTAAAGACAGTGCTGCGGGCACGTACGAGCACAGGATTCGACTGACTAATCCCAACGCTATCGTCCGGAGATCCTATCCGGTACCTCTGAATCTGCGGAAGTCTGTTGAGCGGGAACTGGATGAGATGCTCAAGACCAGAATCATTGAACGATCTGTCAGCCCGTACTGTAACCCTCTTCGCATTGTGATGAAAAATGATGGCCGCATACGAATTTGTCTTGATGCGCGTTTTATAAACAACGTCATTGAATCGGATAACGAGTCTCCCCCACTCATTAGCGACCTCGTGCAAAAGTATCACGGGGTAAAATACATGTCTACTTCGGATCTGGCAAACGGATATTGGCAGAATCCATTAGAGGAGGCGTCGCGGCCATATACCGCTTTTTTGTATGGCACGACCCTTTATCAATTTTGTCGCATTCCATTCGGCCTAAAGACAGCGGGGAGCGGTTTTATCCGTGCGCTTGGGACGATTTTTGAAAGGCGGTGTGACGAGTTCTTAACTATATACATTGATGATCTTTTAATCTCTTCCCGCTCATTTGAAGAGCACATCGCACACTTGCGGCGAGTCTTCACTCTTCTTCAAGAAAACAATTTCACTTTGCGTCTGGATAAATCCTTCCTTTTCCGCTCGTCGGTAAAGTTCTTGGGGTTTGTTTTATCCGTGGATGGTGTCCGCCCTGCACCCGATCGCCTCGAGGTGATCGAGAATTTTGCTGAGCCTCGTAATCGGAAGCAGTTACAATCCTTTATAGGCGTCTGTACATACTATCGCCAGTTTAGTGTGCGCCATTCCAACTTTATAGACCCGTTTCGACATCTTTTAAAGTCTAAAAGTGAATGGAAGTGGACCGAGGCACATAGTCAGGCCTTTAAGGAACTGAAGAGTAATTTCTCGGCGGCGGTGCTGCTGAGCCATGTTTTACCCGACCAGCCGTTTAAGTTACAAACCGATGCCTCTGACAAGGGTATTAGCGGAGTGCTGTATCAGACCGACGAAGAAGGCAATCAGTTTATCATCACCCTAGTCAGCCGGTGTTTGAATTGCGCCGAGGTTAATTATGGCACAACGGAGAAGGAGCTGCTCGCCATTGTCTATGCTGTTACGAAATGTCGGGTTTATCTAATTGGCGCGAGTTTCGAAATTATCACGGATCATAAAGGGCTCAGTTTTCTCAATTCGACGCAATATCATACGGGACGACTTATCCGATGGTGCATCTTACTCCAGCAATATACATTCACGGTACGTTATTGCGTGGGCAGAGACAATGTCGTAGCCGATTTTTTTAGCAGAAACCCTGCTCGGAAGTTTGAGGAGGAGATCTCCCATACGCTCACTATTTCAGCGATTCTCTCGGTTTTGTCCTACCCTTTGACTCCAACGTTAGCCGATTCCGTCCTACTATACAAGTTGTCCCAGGAGCTGGATCGCTTACCGGCGGAACTTCGAGGAGACTTCAGCTCCATTCGTCGCCTTCAGTCTGAAGATTACCAACTTGCTCAAGTCTCGGGCCAGGTCAGGAAAGGGCATCTGTCAGACACCTATTCAATCTTGAACGACATACTGTTCCGACAATTTAAGACCACGGGGCGATGGCTTTTGGTTATTCCAGAATTGTTAACAAGACGGGTTGTCGAATTCTTCCACGTGAAGTTGGGACATCCTGGGACCACTAAGACGCTCGAGTATATCCGATCGTACTTCTACTGGGATAAGATGGGTGCACAGGTTCGGAAGCATGTTTATACCTGCGACCTCTGTCAGAGGGTTAAACATTTCCCTTATGTAATGCAAGGAAAATATCAAAGAGTGAAAGCTGAAAGGCCGGGTGAGTTGGTGACGGTCGACTTTTACGGCCCGTTACCTCCGTCCGTTGGAGGTGTACGATACCTTTTCGTCCTGCTGGATGCGTTCTCGAAGTATGTAAGACTCTACCCGATAAAACGGGCTACTACTTATATCGTCTTAAAAAAGCTCTTCGAATCATACATCCCGGAATTCGGCTGCCCTAAGGCCATTTTGGCTGATAACGGAACCCAATTCTCATCAAAGAAGTGGAATGAGGCGCTATTAAAAAAAGGAATCAAGGTTCGGTACTCATCTATACGCCATCCTCAGAGTAACCCCACGGAGAGGGTCATGAAGGAACTCGGACGCTTGTTTAGGACCTTTTGTGCCGAGTCGCACACTCAATGGGCCGTGGTCATTCCACGGGTAGAGAAAATACTTAACCTCACCACACACATGAGTACTGGTTATACACCATACGAACTCCAGTTCGACAAGCTCCCACAAGAGGAGATAGAGACTATCATTACTTACCCTGAGAATGTTGCACCGTCCCACGAGCAGAAAATCATCTTGGCCAACGAGCGATTACAAGCAGCATTTGAGAGGCGTGGCAAGGCCCAAAAGAGGGTTTCGACAGTCCCATTGGAAGAAGGGGATAAAGTCTTATTACGCGTTCCGCATTTGTCTAACGCCTCCGACAAAGTCACCTCAAAGTTTTTTCACCTGTTTGAGGGTCCTTACCAGATTGTGGAAGCCTATACAAACGCTTATCTCCTTGCTGATCCGGGGAATCCCAAAATTAGAAAGGGAATCTATAATCGTAATAGCCTCCGGAAGTATTATGAATCTCTCTCGCACTGAGGACACCATTGCTGTTCGCTCCGGCTTGTTAACCGGTTATTGTACGGGTATGGGATCTGTGAGAGGATGTTATTTTCCGCAAAAGAGCGACACTGTGTTATGCCCTTGTTGCGTAAAATAGGGGGATGTTGTAGCGAAATGTTTCCTCCGTTCGCCACTCTATCGTGCTGCCAGCGCCGTCCCGCTATCGGCTATTGGAACGATCGCGTAGTTACCACATGCGCTGGTACTTATCGGCGGAAACATTGATCAAGCGAACGATTAATGCAAACTACCCTAGTCGAATTTTCTCCACTTCCTAGCATTATATCCGTTACTCTGCCCAGTCGTTCGGAAGCTCTCCCTATTAGCACATGTGTCATATTTGTCAAGCGTGCGGAAATACTTATCAAATGTCTCAAGTGTCTGGTCTTCATAGTGAGTGAGTCTATTGTACTTTCTTACATCGTGCGGAAAGAATTTAGCAGGTAAGAGTAGCGAGCGGTGCATAATGTTTGTTCTCGTGCGGCGAGCGCAGCTCTCGTGCGGCGAGACTACCGGTATATTGTCAAAATGTGCGTTCATTATCAGTCACTTTCAGAGTTTTTGAGAGCGACTGGGCCTGGAGATATACCGATCCTGTGCGATCTAAAAAAAGTGTATCTCTCCTATCGAGCCAAAACTAACAACGAAAGACGCCGGCAGTCTTTTTAAAGGAAATAGCGATGCCATGCGGACATCCAGTGGACCCGCCATTTTGTACACGAGGGCCCTCCGATATTCACGGGAGAAAGGAATTTTCTCGACCACTGTTTTCCTTGTGAAGCATCAACCGAACAACGGATCCTTCGATAAGTACTCGCCAAATTATAAACATCAGGCCACCCTTGAAAAGACTAAGCAGTATAAGGCAATGTCAACAAAATAATAGATTTGAGCCGTCGAGCGTGCAGAAGAGTGTACGCTATTAAGATTTTCTATATGGGGTTTAACCCGCAATTAAAAATTAATGAACAAATAGAGACTGATTATCATTTAGTATCAAAAGAAAACCACAAGAGGTGTTAGTGCTACGGTATGGTGCAGCGATAAACTAAATAGGAATAGGCTAAAAAAATATATGAATGTAAGAGTGAGGTAGAACTTGGACCTATTGTGGGTAATCTTGGCGTCCTTGATGAATGTGCATTGAGAATGAAAGGAGCGTCAATGCATATTTTTCAACTGGCAAGGAGATAACAAGAAATAGTATTTCTTTTGGATTTCGTTATTGGATTTGTGCTGAGATTTAATAGTTGATTCATTATCTCCGGGGAGACGGTCCTCTTCCATTTTCTCTATTTTGTATTTTTGATTACTATTTATCTCCGAGATTTAATTGTTCACTCATTGTCTCGTGGGACACATGGATCAATGGATCCTAGCAAACAAACATTTGTCTGATAATTCTCTCTTCCCAGTATCACTGGGCTCCCTTGCTTGTGTATAAACAATATTCCTTGTTGATGTCTCGGGGATAAGCTATAATATGTCCAATTCTCAAAATAGTTAAACGTGATGAATAGGTCAGACGTGATAGTACTCTGAATTTCTGGTGATATTGATGAAATATATGTACTTGTATTGATGATATTGATGATATGTGATGCCTCGTATTTTCTTATAACTTGTGTACGCGATTTATGATGTTGATGATATGTGATGCCTCGTATTTCTTATCACTTGTGTACGCGATTTATGATATTGATGATATGTGATGTCCTGAATTTATTATAACTTTGTGGATGATTATAATGTGTCCAAATGATATTGTGTAGTAGGAAGCCGACTTTAAGAGGTAATATTGATACGATTCGCGATCAACAATTACAAGAGTTGTGCCTTTGAGTCCTCAGAAATTAG
>OZ019971.1:14172946-14285446 GCA_963970395.1 Ephialtes manifestator
TATAGGCGAGTTACAATTTTGACAAATTAGCGTCCCAATCCTTTTGATTATCTTTCAGGAACGCGGCAATCATTGGTTTTATGGTTCTATTGACGCGCTCAACCGGATTAGCCTGAGGATGGGCCAAAGGAGTAGTAATGTGATTGATTTTCTTCGCGGCTAGAAATGCTTTTACATCTTTGTTAAATATTCCGTGCCATTGTCTGTAATCATAGACTCCGAAATTTATCGCATACGCTGTCTATAACTTTAACCACGATTTTACCTGTTTGATTGCGCACTGGAAATAACTCTATGTATTTTGTAGAGAGATCCTGTACGACAATTATATACATATTAGATCTCTTCGAACGAGTGAAACGTCCTACTGTATCTATTGACAATTGTGCCCAGGGTGTAAGTAAAGGTCTCGTCATTAGAGGCCCTTTCAGTGGTTGCTGATTGTATTTGACTTTAATACAGATGTCACACTGTTCGACATGAGATTTTATGTCTTGCGACATACCCGGCCAATAATAATTCTGTCTTACACGATCGTACGTGCTGTCCCTCCCTAGATGACCAGACTGCGGTGTTTCATGGTTTTCGCGCAATATATTCGAAACTTCTTCTGGTCCAACAACTCTTTTCCACGGATTCTCATCGTCTATTAACATTTTTGCGTACTCTGGCCGGTGATAATACAACTTATCGTTCTCTATTTTCCACTCTGAAAACCCGACAGGGTTGTCTAGTCACAAGCTTGCGTTTCGTTTTGTACCAGTCTTGGTCGCAAATAGTTTTCAGTTGTATTCGACCTTTAATCGTGTCTTCGATTATTTTTTCCCACCCTAGTGGGTCGACGTCAACGTCATACATGCGCGAAAGGGTGTCCGGCGCTTTATTTGTTGTTCCGCGCCTATACTCGACAGTCATTGTGTGTTGCAATAAGTAAATTGCCCATCTCGCGAGACGACCTACGGGATTTTTTAATCCGTATAACCACTGTAAAGCTTGATGATCGGTGACAATTTTGAAAGGCATGCCTTCTAGATAACAACGCAATTTCTCGACTGCCCATACTACTGCCAGACATTCTTTCTCGGTTGTTGTATAATGCAACTCGGCACCTCTTAACGGTCGACTCAAAACTTCGATAAGATTTTCTTTATTACTTTCGGGATCTTTTTGAACTAAAATCGCGCCTAAACTAAAATCGCTTGCATCTGTGTACAGAATAAAAGGTTGTCCTGGCGTTGGTATGTACAATCGCGGTGCGTTTACTAGTGCCGTTTTTATGTCTTCAAACGATTTTTGTTCGACTTCTGTCCATCTCCATAGAACTTTTGGACTGGTTAATTTATTCAACGGTCCTTGTACCCGCGCGATGCATTTTAAATGTCGATGATACCAATTTACAAGACCATTAAATTGTCGTAACTGTGTTCTGTCTTTTGGCACTGGGAAGTCGAGAATCGGTTGGATTTTTTCAGGATTTGGTTTCATACCAAACTCGTCGATTATATAACCCAAGAATTTGACTTCTTTACAGGCAAAGCTACTTTTCTCGAGGTTGATTAAGAGTTTCGCCTCCCTCAGGACTTCGAATAGCAGTGACAACAAAACGAGGTGTTCGTCGAGATATTGACTAACCACTATCCAATCGTCTAAGTAGGCGAACACTTGATCACCCCATTTATTTGGGAAATTTCGTTCTGCAATCAATTCTTTGATACGCCGTTTTAACTTGTCCATTAGACATTGGAACGTGGAAGGAGCTCCCGTTAAGCCATATAGCATTCTGCGCCATTCTAATAATCCCTTTCCCTCGACAACGAATTCAGTATATTTCTGGCTATCCTTATCCATAGGGATTTGGTGAAAAGCTTCACTCATATCTAGAGTCGAAATTATCTTAGCCTGATGTAATTGTGACAAGATTGACTTCATATGCTGCAATGGGTAAGCTGGTTTGACAGTTTGACGATTTACTGGACGGTAATCAATGCAAAATCTTAGCCCTCCGTTTGCTTTAGGAGCTACAACTGGTGAACACGCCCAATCACTATTGCTGCAAGTGACATAACCTTTGTCAATCAAACGATCGACTTCTTTGTTAATAAATTCACGAACGACCTCACTACGTCGGTAAGGATTTTGCCTATGTGGAGTTGGGTCGTTCAATTCAATTATGTGTTTCGTCAAGTCAGTTACTCCGGTAGATTGTTCGTCAAATTTTGCGAATTCAGAGTCAAGGAAAGTTCTCAATTTGTCAGCTTGTTCGGTAGTCAGCGCTTTTAATTCTGTTCGTCTGACGTAACGTTGAGACATTGGGTAGGAATATTTACTTCCCTCCAAGGTCCACGTTTCCATAGTCGGATCAGTTTTGACTCTGAAGGACATTCAAAAGTCCATTCCGAGGATTAGATCATTCGACAAATTTGGGAGAACACTGAACCATTGTGGGCCGTAAACATCGCCCACATCAATTACGAAACACGTACCCCCTTTTGATTTGACAACCGATTTATCACCGAGTCGTACTCCATTTTCGGACGTTGAGTCAGAAGCAAGTTCTTTGATTTGAAAATTTTTTACTTGCTCATAAACGGCTGGACTTAGGTACGACCTTTCGCTCCCGCTGTCCAAAATTCTGCGAACTTTTTCACCAAAAATCGAAATTTCTATTGGTATTCTCATGACTTGACTCGGTTCAGTGGTACCGTTGTTCGCGCAGATGATTTGTCGTTGTGACAGCCGGTGTATTAGGTGTGCTGGTAACCCAGTCGGTCTCCAGTCTTTTAGTTTTTCTGTATCTAACTTGTTGTCTGGAATATTATCTATAGTCGAAAGTGCTGTTTCGTCTGCTGTTAGTGTTGACAGTCGTATACAGGGTGTATCTAATCGGCATGTCGTGATTATAACTCAAAAATGCAGAAAAATCGCCCGAGTAATAATCACTTTGCGAAATTGTCGTACGACGAATAGTTATTTAGTTATTAATAATCAGCGTGAGCCAATCACAGAGCTGTCGCTGTGACGTCACAGCTACAGCGGTCAGACGCCCAACTTCGTCGTACTTCGATATAGCTTATATAAAAAAAAGACGATCACTGCTCGCCTTGGTTCACTCACGGTTCGAAGGCAGCGTGAAACAAATGATGGCGCGGCAGAAAATTCGCTGTTTGACGCTTGGAAATTATGAAAAAAAAATCGTGGAATCTTGGAAATACGGATAAAAAGTATCTCGAAGAACTCCACGATTGCAGATAATGCAGATTGAATAATTATTTCGCGACGAGGAAACGTAACAGCGCAATAGGATAAAAAACGGAACTTTTTTAACCATTTGATGCACAGCGGGATGTTTAATAACCCACCTAGATTATTATCATTTTTTAAATATTTCAACGTTTTCTTTCTCGATTTTAAATAAAAGTAACTTTTTAAAAATAAAAATGTGTGCATCAAATTAATGATAAGAAGATAGCGAGTTTATCAGTGAATGAACACTTGTTTCCAATATCCTGGAGGTATCTGGAGGTATCTTGGAATTTCTCTATCGTTGTAAGAGGCTTCCGTATTCGTCATTTATAAAAAGTCATGCGTTATTGGTCTTAACTTTTTATGATGAGATGAGAAAAAAATAAGAGCAAGTTTAAAGTACGATTAGAAATCGGATTATGTTCGTTAATAAAAAGTTACATACTGTAACACTTGCCTTTTTTTATACATGATATTTGATGAAAAAACGTTGACCTGTAAAATTAAATACAAATGAGTTGCACTTTCAAAAATGCTTGACTCTTTACATTTGCCCAGTGCGATTTCTTTATTTATCTCAAAACATTTAATAAGGAAAATGTGAGAAAAAGGAAAGAAAAAGCAGAGAAAAGGGAAAGAAAAGGACGATAAAAAGGAGCTAAAACGGTGAGAAAGGGGTGAGAGAAAGGTGAGTCAAAGGAAAGAAAAAGGTGTGAAAAAGACAAGTAAAACGTTAAAAGAATAGTTGCAAAACCCACTACGACTTTTATAAAAAAAACTACACGACAAGCAAAACAAAATACAACTGCACGTTTACAAAAATCATTCATAAAAAGTCAATTGTTGTTACTCTTGACTTTTTATGAACGGTTTTTTTTTTGGGTCCACTTAATTGTGGCAGATGAATCCAGTAGTATGTTTGACATTCATAGATTACAATTGCCATCCTAATGATGAATCTCCTTTTTGTATACCTGGTATCATCGGAAAAGTTAATGAAAATAAAAAAAATAACAATTCAAAATAGAAAAGCAACTCATGATTCTACAGTCAGTTCCAATTGGTGAATAGTGCTCCGCTGAACGAAACTTTACTTGGAAATAGAAAAGGACCGTCCACGAACATTGTCGTCAACTTGGCAGAAAGAAAAAAATGGTCTTTCCATAGTTTCATTCATTTTCATTAGTCAAAGAGTGTAAAATGGCATGAAGATTTATCATTTTTTTTCAATTTGCTACAATTTGTTATAATTCGGGTGGATTTATACAAATTTCCACAGTATTCCTACCAAGGAAAATATTATAAGTTTGACTTATGCACAGTTTTTTGGAACAGTAAAAAAACATCTGTTTACGCGAGATTAAATATCTCGGATACTATGCGGCCTAAAATTTTTTGCGATACACAGAATTTAAAGTATCTATTCAAGCTATTAAATGCTGCCATTGATAAAACAGTCCATCATGTTAAAAAATAATGGTATCCGTGTAAAGGAAAGATTCGATTGTCCTACGTGTTAATTAAATGGGAAATACAAAAGGTCGTTGTGCTACCTCTAAAAAAAATTCGTACGAAGGTTTCCTTTCAGAAATGATATTTTCATTGTCGTTCCACCTTCATCTCAACGCGAAATAGTTTTGTATTTTTTATTTTCAATTCTTCAAGTTGTTCATAGTCGATGCAATTTTACATGAGCATTCGTCTTCGAAATTTGTTAGTTTTTCACCGATTGTTTTAGCGACGGCGTTGCTCCGACCACGAATAGGAAATATAAAAATATTTCCACAGTCATTGCGCCTTGATCTGAACGCGAAATAGTTTTCTATCTTTTTTTTTTCTTTTTTCGAATTGCTTTGAGTGGAAGCAAGTTTGGATTGTAATCTCTTATCAAGTTTCATTACTTTTGTACATAGTGTTCAAGTGGCAACGATGCTTCGACTCCGCAGAGGGAACAAAAATAATATTTTCATTGTCGTTCCACTTTCATCTCAATGCGAAATAGTTTTGTATTTTTTATTTTCAATTCTTCAAGTTGTTCAGAGTCGAAGCAACTTTACATGAGCATTCGTCTTCGAAATTTGTTAGTTTTTTACCGATTGTTTTAGCGACGGCGTTGCTTCGACCCCGAATAGGAAACATGAAAATATTTCCACAGTCATTTCGCCTTGATCTGAACGCGAAATAGTTTTCTATTTTTTTTTCTTCAATTTTTCAAATATTTTAGAGCCGAAGCAACTTCAAATGAACATTCGACGTCGAAATTTGTTACTTTTGTACGGATTGTGTTAGTGACAGAGTTGCTTCGACCCCGAAAAGGAAACATGAAAATATTTTCTCAATCAGTCCGCCTTGATCTGAACGCGAAATAGTTTTCTATTTTTTTTTCTTCATTTTTTGAAATATTTTATAGCCGAAGTAACTTCAAATAAGCATTCGACGTCGAGATTTGTTATTTTTGTAGGGATTGTTTCATTAATAGCGTTGCTTCGATCCCGAATAAGGAATATGAAAATATTTTCATAGTCACTCCACCTTGATCTGAACGCGAAATAGTTTTGAATTCATTTTTTTCAATGTTTCAAATTGTTTAGTCTCGAAGCAATTTTACATGAGCATTCGTCTTTGAAATTTGTTAGTTTTTCACCTATTGTTTTAGCGACGGCGTTGCTTCGACCCCTAATAGCGAACATGAAAATATTTCCACAGTCGTTTCACCTTGATCTGAATGCGAACTAGTTTTGTTTTTTTTTTTTTTTTTTTTTTCAATTTTTCAAATTCTTCAGAGTCGAAGCAACTTTACATGAGCATTCGTCCTCGAGATTTGTTAGTTTTTCACGGATGATTTTAGCGACGGCGCTGCTTCGACCCCGAATAGGAAACATTCAAATATTTCCACAGTCATTCCACCTTGATCTGAACGCGAAATAGTTTTGTATTTTTTTTTTTTTTTTTTCACAATCTTCCATTTTTTAGAGTCGAAGCAACTTCAAATGAGTATTCGACGTCGAGATTTGTTAATTTTGTGCGGATTGTGTTAGTGACAGTGTTGCTTCGGCCCCGAATACGGAACATGAAAATATTCCCAGTCATTTCATCTCGCTCTGAACGCGAAGTAGTTTTATATTTTTAGTGTTCATTTTTCGAATTGCTTTGAGTGGAAGCTGATTGCTATTGATTGCTGTTTTTACAGTCTTCAAATTAATCAAACAAGTATAAGAAGGAGAAAAAGATGTTACAATCAATCCAAAATGATTTCGTACTGCGCATTCATAAAAACTCAAGCCTCGTTATCCTTCATTTTTTTTTAATGATTTTTTTTTCGTTCCACAACATTATAGCCGACGAATCCAATAATGTGTTTTAGTTTTATAGATCAAAGCTACTATTGTAATAGTGAATCTGCCTCTCGTACACTTGGTTTCACCATAAAAATTAATGAAAAATGAAAAAAAAAAATCTAAGAAAATGAAAAACGAAAACTCAAGTGGAGATTCTACAGACATTTTTAAATGGTAAATCGTTCTCCGCTGGTCTGAACTTCACTTGGAAAGAAGAAAATGTCCCGACACGGCAATTCCGTCGTGCTGCTATAGGCTGCTTTCGAATATCGCGCCATATTTTTTTATCAAAGAAGACGGTGTTATTGCCTCGCGAAGAAGAGGGTGCCTTTCGCGAATCCTACAACACAAACTGCAAACTACTCTATTCGTATTAAATTCTTCGACGGAACGACCATTTTATTGTAATTTTGTAATTGTCCAAATAATTCATGTCAATTTTTTTTTTGTAAAATTCAAAATACTATAAAACTGAAACTTCCTTTTGTCGATTCACCTTTAATTCAATACCAATCATCCTTTAGCATCACTCAATTTATTAACAACTGCTCAGTCCAAATTCAATACCAAAAAATCGCAACAATTCTATTATAAATGTCCCGTCCAATGTAATAATAAATAAAGTTTTATTCCAAGTTTCAGCACGATTTCACACTGGAGAATTGCTTGAGTTTCTGAAATAATAGACATTTTTCAAAATTTTAAAGATCCCGTAAAACAAAAATGCTTTCATCGATTTTTATATTCGGTTCAGTTATTTAATAATCATGGCATGAAAGACTGTTCATCACACACGCAGATGCACATATTCAAATACTTTTGGAGAAAAATTAATTTTTCATTAAAACAAAGCTTTCTCTATGAGAAAGCAAAAGGATCGAAAGTTTGGGATTGCGACGAGTATGAAGATTGCCGCCTGAACGAAGCGAGGGCTGCAATCACACTCATCGCAAACGCCATTTTGGCCTGTGTCGCGCACTATATTTTTGGTATCAAGTGCATGAATAGTGATGCTTTGAATGGTAGTTTTGCGGGATTAACAGTGAAAAGAGAAGTTACAAATTCTCGTCTCTAGAGACGAAAGTGTAAGACACAAGGGACGGACGTGAAGGAATCGCGAACTGCGCATGCGCCAATCTATCGTTTCAATACTGCCACGAAACTAGATACTTTTGTCCCACAAAAATGCCATGAAAAGCACTAAAAAGAATGAGGAATCGCTATGTAACATTTTATTTTGCATCGTGTTTTATTTTATTTTCCGTGACAAATGTCACCATATTTGCAAAAAGATGGTGTACGTTTCGAATTTTGTGGTGGCCCTGAAAAGGGCCGTTCACATTTTGAATTTTGTGGTGGCCCTGAAAAGGGCCGTTCACATTTTGAATTTTGTGGTGGCCCTGAAAAGG
Organism: Ephialtes manifestator; assembly: GCA_963970395.1. NCBI lineage: Eukaryota > Metazoa > Arthropoda > Insecta > Hymenoptera > Ichneumonidae > Ephialtes > Ephialtes manifestator. Next base: position 14,180,937 of record OZ019971.1, read on the forward strand.
GCCGTTCACGTTTTGAATTTTGTGGTGGCCCTGAAAAGGGCCGTTTACGTCTTGAATTTTGAGATGTAAGCTCGTCGAGTAAGACGGTCTTGCAGTTGAATAAGTGGGACTTCTAGGCGAGTAAGCAGAACTTGCTGATATGCATAATGATAAAGTTGCAGCCAAAGATGAGCTGGTAGGTGAATGACTATGTCTTGTCATTGTGTCTTGTAAGTCGACAATGCTGGCGTGGACTCGAGCAAAAAAAAACACGACAAAGCCAAAGCTCCGATTACGCCTCCAGGACAAACTTGAGCTGGTTGATAACTGGTCTGGTCTATTTAAGTTGTTCGAATTGACAGCCTTGCTGCCGAATGCACAACCGAGCCCTCCTGAGAACACCATTGGTAGCATTTGCCACCAATCGTCGTGGTATTGCCGCACACGCATTGCGAATACGCTCTTTTAATTCCTCCACGTTTTGTACAGGACGTCCAGCATATACGCGCGATTTGAGGTGACCCCAAAACCAAAAATCCAGTGGGTTGTGGTCCGGCGATCTTGCGGGCCATGGAAACCTACTGCGTCGGGCAATTAAGCGGTTTCTAAAAATCTGCCGCAGCAGTCTGAGCACTGCGAGTGTGGAGTGGGGTGGGGCACCGTCGTGCTGGAATGCCATTCTTTGCCGTACTGCCAGAGGAACATCTTCTAAAAGGACTGGTAACTCGTTCTCCAAAAAGTGCTCGTACAGTGGTCCGTTCAGACGATCAGGAAGGAAATGAGGACCAATCTAAAATGATTCATTTTCTTGTCATTGTAATCGTCAGAAGAAATATCCTCTATGAGGGAGCAACATTATTTATATCAGGTATATCTTTACATACCAATCGATTACCAACAAGGCCAACCCACACGTTCACCGAAAACCGCTCCTGAAAGGCACGAACTCGTGTAACGTGCGGGTTACGGCGCGCCCAACAGTGGTCGTTATGTTGATTATGATATCCGTTTCTGGTGAAAATTGATTCATCCGTCCATAGTACGATTCGCACGAACTGCGGATCTCTCCGTGCGGCCCCGATAAGGCGCCGGCAGTACATCAGACGCTGTTCTGCGTCACCTTGGTGGAGGTTCTGTACTCGGGTGTAGTGAAAAGGATGTTGTCCATCTTCTTTGAGAATCCGATGTACAATCGAATGGTTCACTCCAACTTGGCGACCGACATTGCGAGTACTCCGGGTACGATCCCCCCGTACAATGCGTAATACATTTTGCGCTACCCGCGGGTTGATGCGTCGTGGACCACCGTTTACATGCGCCCTTGGTGCAAGTGCGTCCGTTTGCAAGCACCTATCCACTAAATTACGAAAGACCCCTGGCAACGGATGGCGTCTTCGCGGAAATCTTTCGGCGTATAAACGAGAGGCTGGACCCGCTTGCCCGTTGCAAGCGCCTAATGCGTAAAACATCTCGACATACTCACGCGGCGTGTATGCGGCCATTTATAAATATTAGTTTATAATAAATTTTTTTTATAACAATTTTTCCCGTGACATAAAAAATAACCGCGAGGTCAGCGCAAACTAGCGTTCACTACATATAGCTAAGATGAAAACAAATTGCTATCGTATTTATCTGCAGTGAAGTCGCTGTTTGTAGAATAAAAGCAGAATATTAGCGACAGATGTGCTGTGAATAGCACTCGATGAGATATGAATATCGTTGAATTATTGTATGTTTATCAGACCATATTAACTCGCCAAGTGGTGCGGACACATTTTTTTTTAAATGTAGTTTGTTGTTATGTCTTAATACAGAATGGTTCCAATTACTTTTATTTTTTAACAAGCATTGCGACTCCTCACGTTTCATTACAGATGACAAGATTTTTTTTTTAATTAAAAATAATTGAAAACGGTGAAACCAATAATGAAATTTACGGAATGGTATTTAGAATATACAGCGCTATTTAGAATACAAAACAGTTCATTTGGTTTCATTCCTATTTATTAAAAATAAATTTTTTAAAAATTAATGTATTTAAATTAGTAAAAAAAAAATCTGGTCACGGAGAAAAAATGTAATGAACGGTTTATTTGGTTTTATTCGTATCTTCGGAAAAATACGCTTTTGTGTTAAAAAAAAATCAGCGAATGCAACGGCGATTGCATGACAGTTACAAAGGAGATAAATAGATGAAAAAGGGGAGAAAAAAATGTGAAATGGAAAAGGAAAAGGTTATAGAAAGGTGATAAAAAGGAGAGAAAAAGATGTGAAAATGGAAAGAAAAACCTTGCACATTGCTTCCTCATTATTTTTCGCTTTTTACAAAACTTCCTCTCTGAGGAAGCAAAAACGTATGTTATTCAATTTTGGCTTCCTCATAGAGGAAGTTTTGTAAAAAGCGAAAAAAAATGAGGAAGCAATGTGCAAGGTTCTACTTTGCACCCTTTTTTCAATTAGATAAATGAACTTGTTTTGAATTCGCTTTTTCTATTTCGTTATTCCGTTATTATTAGAGCGTTTTCGAAAGTAAATGTGATAACGTATTTTATTAAAAATAATTCAACATTCCATGAAATCACAAATTTCATACCGTTTGTCACCAAATTATACATATATAATGGCTGAATATTGTTTCATTTATATACTAAATTTGAGCTCGCTATTTCAAGTTTTGCAAAAGTTACAATAGAGCGATAATGTCAATTTTTTTTTTAATTCAGAGTTCCATAAAATCTGAACCACTTTACCGATTCGAGCCAAATTCAATACCAAACAGCATTGAATACACCTACTCTTATAACTAACTATTTAGCAAAATAGACTAAATTTTACGAAAGTTAGAGCGACCACGTCCTTTTTTCAAAAAATTCAAAACGGGATAAAATCGAAATTTTCGCACAGATTTTGTCGAAAATTGCTACAGTTGAAGAGGGTCTGCTGCTACACTAGTGTGCCAAATTTGAGCGCGATATACAGAACCGTTCTTGAGTTATTGGCGTTCGAATTTTCGGAGTTGTATACATACACACACACACACACACACATACATACATACGGACATCTTTTCTAGATCACTTTTCTGGACGTTTTGGACAATTCTAAGTGTCCTGACATAAAAATCTCGAAAATTTTTTTTTTCATGAAAACAAAGCTTCCTCTATGAGGAAGCAAAAGGTGATAAGAAGGAGAGAAAAGGATGAAAAAAGGAAATTAAAAAGGCGATAGAAAGGTGAGACAAATATGTGAAAATAGAAATTAATTTAGGCTTTGTTCAATAGGCGAAAGTAGGTTTGCTTTATTAGCAAAATATAAATATCCGAAAAATAAATATTATTCTTATATATTCTTTAATAATTATAAGCAATCCCACCCCCAAAAGCCTTTCGTGATTCGCTCTCCGGCCTGCTAGTACGGACGCCGACCGACAGCTGACGCGGTGTCGACGGAGTTGATCTCGCTCGACACGACCTTCAGTCGGCCCGAAGATGGCCGCCCCTCAGTGACGGGTGGAATATCGCCGGATTGTACAGATTTTGTTATCTCTAAATCCAGGCTACTCCCAAGGCTGTGCGAGAGTTCTATTGCTTCGTCTCTTCGCTACCGACCATTCTGTGCTCTCGGATGTTTCGAAATACAACTCTCGAAGTCACAAAAAGTAAATTCGTGCATCGACTCTGGCTTCGCGTTCGACAGCCGCAGTGAATGTTTATGTTTTCCCTTTTCTCGTTATTCGCTGTTTTTGGGTTCTTCTTTCCATTAAGTAGACTCTGCTACTTCGACGGCTCTCTTTCTCGTGACCCGGCAAACAGAAAATTAAATACTTTCTGACGGAGTTTGACCATTTCCCCAAAATTAAGCAACATGACTTTCGATCAGCTGTTCGTTGTTCCAAAGCTCTTTAACAGTTTGACAGATGCTGACTGTTATTCGTTTCTGCTGTTTCCACAGTCTTCAAATCGGTGAAAAAAGAAGAAGAAGAAGAAGAAAAAGATATTGCAATCAATGCAAAGTGATATCGTACTGTTCATTTATAAAAAGTCAAGCACTGTTACTCTTGACTTTTTATGAATGATTTTTTTTTCGTTCCAGTTCATTGTGGCAGGTGAATCCAAGAGTGTATTTAATTTTTACCGATTAAAGCTACTATTCTAATAGTGAATCTGCCTCCCGTACACTTGGTTTCATCATAAAAATTATTGTAATTAAAAAAAATAAAATAAAACATAGAAAAGCAATGAGAGATTCTATACATATATTCTAATAGGGAAATAGTGCTGCTCTTTTGGGAACTTTACTTGAAAAGAGAGAAAAAAAGGATGCAAAGTAGAACCTTGCACATTGCTTCCTCATTATTTTTCGCGTTTTACAAAGCTACCTCTATGAGGAAGTATGTTATTCAATTTTTGGCTTCCTCATAGAGGAAGCTTCGTAAAACGCGAAAAATAATGAGGGTGCAATGTGCAAGGTTCTACTTTGCATGCTTGTTGTAATTAGATAAATATACATGTTGCGGATTCGCTTTTTCTATTTCGTTATTACGTTATTTCGTGATTATTAGAGCGTTTCCGAAAGTGAATGTGATAATGTATATTTTTAAAAATAATTCAACATTCCATAAAATCAAAAATTTCATACCGTTCGTCACTAAATTATACATGTATAATGGCTGAATATTGTTTCATTTATATACAAAATTTGAGCTCGCTATCTTAAGTTTTGCAAAAGTTACAATAGAGCGGTAATGTTAATTTTTTGAAAAATTCAAAACATCATAAAATTTTAACGGTTCAACCGATCTTAACCAAATTCAATAGCGATCACCGGCGTGTGAAAGCTCACATTCGTACCAATTTTAAGATCAATATCTCGAAAATTGAAAGAGTTATCGCGTAAACAGACATTTTTCAAAAAATTTAAAAACGCGTAATAATTTAACGATGAAGTGGATTTTTACAAAAATCTGTATGAACGATGAGGCTTGATCCCTCTATCTATGGTCCAAATTTCAGCTTGATATCTCAAGGCATTCCCAAGTTATAAAGGTTTACATTTTTCGATCGTGTAACACACACACACACACACACACACACACACACACACACACACACACGCACGCACGCACGCACGCACGCACGCACGCACGCACGCACGCACGCACGCACGCACGCACGCACGCACGCACGCCCGCACGCACGCACGCACGCACGCACGCACGCACGCACGCACGCACGCACGCACGCACGCACGCACGCACGCACGCACGCACGCACGCACGCACGCACGCGCGCACGCACGCACGCGCGCACGCACGCACGCGCGCACGCACGCACGCGCGCACGCACGCACGCGCGCACGCGCGCACGCGCGCACGCACGCACGCGCGCACGCACGCACGCGCGCACGCACGCACGCGCGCACGCACGCACGCACGCGCGCACGCACGCACGCGCGCACGCACGCACGCGCGCACGCACGCACGCACGCACGCACGCACGCACGCACGCACGCACGCACGCGCGCACGCACGCACGCGCGCACGCACGCACGCGCGCACGCACGCACGCACGCACGCACGCACGCACGCACGCACGCGCGCACGCACGCACGCACGCACGCGCGCACGCAAGCACGCACGCACGCACGCACGCACGCACACACACACACACACACACACACATTTTTTCTAAATCACTTTTCTCGACGTTTTGGCCCATTCCAAGGGGTTCTGTAAGAGGGAATAGAGATACGTATGATGGGGGAAGGAAAAAGCCTGAATAAGGCATATGAAAGAAAAAACCAACGAAAAACATCAATGGCTCGTTTGTTTTAAATTTTATTATTTACTTTTTTTTTGTCTTTTGACTCTACTATCTATCTTCTTTTCCTTTTCTTCCTCCTCTGACGCCTTTTGAAGGTTTTCGTCCTCTTCTTCCTCCTCATCTTCTTTTTGTTGTAGCCAGTTGGCAACTGCTTGACTATTTAAATAAAAAAAATTAATTAATCATCGTAATATGCAAGTGTATATAAAAATTACCAACAAACTACATTATTGGTATTCGATGAAAGCATTTTTCCTTTTAGTAGAGTTGCGCATGCCTTTTAACTTTGTCGTAAGCACTGTTTTTAGTTTTTTCTCAGTGGCGGTTTCATTTTCTAGGAAAAACTAAGTAAGCGAAGCAAACTATTTTTTTTTTATTCATGAAAGCAGATTTTAAAAATAAAAAGCCATTCAATTTATTTAGATATTTTAAATATTTTTGAAAGAATTTGAAATTTGGAATTATTGAAAGAAATGAGACCTGACCGAGTCAAATTGACTAAACAGTTTAGACAGCGTAATGTGTACAGTGAAAAAAAAAAAAAAATGAAAAATGTGCTTAAGACAAAATTAAATAAAAAGGAAAAAAAAGTGAAAAAAAAAATGAAAAATGTGCTTAACACTTAAGAAGATAAAAAGGAAAAATAAGCATTGAGTACTTATTTTTCCTTTTTATTTTCTTAATAAGCATTGAGTATAATTATACTCAATGCTTATTTTTCCTTTTTATCTTCTTAAGTCTTAAGCACAGTTTTCATTTTTTTTTTCACCGTACAAGGAAAAATAAAAAAAACTAAGTAAGCGAAGCAAACTATTTTTTTTTATTCATGAAAGCAGATTTTAAAAATAAAAAGCCATTTAATTTATTTAGATATTTTAAATATTTTTGAAAGAATTTGAAATTTGAAATTATTGAGAGAAATGAGACCTGACCGAGTCAAATTGACTAAACAGTTTAGACAGCGTTATGTGTAGTGAAAAAAAAAAAAAATGAAAAATGTGCTTAAGACAAAATTGAGTATAATTATACTTAATGTTTATTTTTCCTTTTTATTTAATTTTGTCTTAAGCACATTTTTCATTTTTTTTTTTTTTCACTGTACACATAACGCTGTCTAAACTGTTTAGTCAATTTGACTCGGTCAGGTCTCATTTCTCTCAATAATTCCAAATTTCAAATTCTTTCAAAAATATTTAAAATATCTAAATAAATTGAATGGCTTTTTATTTTTAAAATCTGCTTTCATGAATAAAAAAAAATAGTTTGCTTCGCTTACTTAGTTTTTCCTAGAAAATGAAACCGCCACTGAGAAAAAACTAAAAACAGTGCTTACGACAAAGTTAAAAGGCATGCGCAACTCTACTAAAAGGAAAAATGCTTTCATCGAATACTAATAATGTAGTTTGTTGGTAATTGAGTATAATTATACTCAATGCTTATTTTTCCTTTTTATCTTCTTAAGTCTTAAGCACATTTTTCATTTTTTTTTTCACCGTACACATAATGCTGTCTAAACTGTTTAGTCAATTTGACTCGGTCAGATCTCATTTCTCTCAATAATTCAAAATTTCAAATTCTTTCAAATATATTAAAAATATCTAAATAAATTCAATGGCTTTTTATTTTTTAAATCTGCTTTCATGATTTAAAAAAAAATAGTTTACTTTGCTTAGTTAGTTTTTCCTAGAAAATGAAACCGCCACTGAGAAAAAACTAAAAACAGTGCTTACGACAAAGTTAAAAGGCATGCGCAACTAAAATAAAACATTCACTATCATCTACGAATTGGTAGATAATAGTGAATATTTAATTTTAGCTGAGTTGTCTTAGATGGAAATACTTACGATCTGGCGGAAGCTTTTGAGACTTTTTTCTGCTCCCAAGCGGAGGAGTAGGCAAATCCCAGAGTGTCATAATCCAGGCTATAATAAAAAAATCATTTGTAAATTAGTAATAAATAATTTATATATTAATAGGTAATATGTAAAATTTGTAGGACAACTACTTGACAAGCAAAAAACAAGTATTTTATAAAACAACCTGTTAACATTAATAACAATACAATACTATGCTCCTGTAATTAAAGGATAGGCTTAATCAGTCAATGTTTTATCAGTATTTCTGACTAACATTGATTGATTGAATGCCTATTTAATGAAATCTGCTAGTAATATTTGTAATTAAAAAATTAGAATTATGAAGTCAATACTTACAATTTCATTTTTTCTCCAACACACCGTTCCGTCCAAACTTCTCGCGACCATTGCACAATAAATGTGCCCTGCACACCCGTCATAACACGGATGTAGTCGCAGCGTCTCCGATTTGGTTCTTTTTTAAATATTTTATTCACGACAGTTTGCACCTGCCAAGTCAATAACTTTTGCCCTGAATTAAGGCGATCGTGAAATTCCCACGACGCGCATAACATTTTCCCTATTTGTTCGTAATTGAGCATCATGTTGCGATTGTAGTGAGCCATTTTGCCAGTGAACACTAAGTGTATTTTTTTTTTTTTCGATGCCACTCTTCGAAGGCAATTATAGAGAATGTAAATAAAAACATTCGCGGGAAAAAGGCGGAACGGCGCTAGCATAGTGTTCCAATTAGCTCGTTGTCATCTGCTAGTTTCCGGACTTGCGAATTTTTAAATGTTGTATAGATATTTTCGGTGCTCAAGTTCGGAAAATTCCGCAGAATTATGATCAGCAAAGGCGAACTTGTGCGCCTTCGATCGTTGCAGATCCACACTTAAATAAAGGAAACATTTAGAGCTAGCCAAATAAAATAAGGCGAGAATATGCAATGGTCTCGGGAAGTCTGTGAAGAGAAAATGGTTCGAGAACAAGTACAATTATGAGTATTGATTTTATAATTCTAAGTTTTTATTTACTACAAATATTAATAAAATATTGAAATTAACAAGTATTGATAAAACATAGACTGAATAAACCTATGCATGATTTACAACAAACGATGTAAAAGTCTACATCTACTTTTATCTGATTTCCTTGGCGGTTCTTGATAAAATATTCATAAATAACATATCTCGATACAATACTTGACAAGCACGAGAAGTAAAAATTTTTCATAAGTGGTTTTTTTTTAAATTCAAATGCAAATAATTTTTTTCATACTTATTATTTATACGGATAAACATTAAGAAGATTTATTATAAAAGTTTCTTTTTGATTATGTTGTATTTTCGGTCAATTCGCTATCTGCCTCTACTGTAGGGGTGCGTTCCGAATGACGAGGTGTTTCGTTTATCGATGCGCATGCGCAATAATCTCCGTCAAGATTTACGGTGAAGTTTAAGAATTATAGTAAAAGTTGAAGATAGGGGAAACAGTTTGTTCGTTTCTATTAATTCCAAAGTATCGGAATTTCGATTTCTCACGGATTAACCATTTATAAAGTATTAACATTTTTTATCCTCACCTCACGATCGGACAACAACTTTTTGCCGTACCTCGCGAGTAGGGTGAATAGTTATCGTCCGATCAGGAGACGAGGATAATATTTGAATTCTTTACAAATAGGCAAATCCATGAGAAATGTAATTATTCATACTTCAGTACCAGTATAAATAAAACAATTGTCTTTTTATGTTTCCACTTTTATTATACTTCTTAAAATTCACCGTAAATCTCGGCAAAAACCATTGCGCATGCGCATCGAATAACAAAACACCTCGTCATTCGGAACGCAGCCCATAGTTTGACGGGCTTCCCCTGCTTATCTGAAGCAGTGCAACGCCAAGCTATAGGCCACATGCGTCATGATAGGTGCGCGCGTGGTTGTTCAGGATCGAGCGGGGCCTCCGAACATTCAAATGCAGACTGCTGCGCGCGCAGATTTATTCGAATATAATATGGCATTGCATAAGTTATACTTTAGAAATCGCTACTTGGTTATTTTTGGAGTATGGTGTAACATTCGCGATCCGAAGGATACAGATGACCAGATTTTTTTATCAATTGCAGTCAATTGATCCAGTCAAGTGCCAAAATGTTTATATTTTTTTCACTCAGAGTGGTCAAGATATTCACATTTTTTTACTTACTTTGCGATTTCAGGTTCTATCGCCGGGTAAAATTGTTCCTCCGAATTTAAACATTTCAAAATTAATGCAACATCGATCGCTGCCAAAATATGCACTTATTTTTCACTTGACACTATTCAACACTTGTATCTGTAGACTGCCGAACACTATATTTTCACAGATATGAACCTTTATAAGTCTCAAGTCGCGCGCTCGTTCAATTCCGCCGGTCCACAACAACAAAAAACTGTCAGACCAGGCATCCTTGTCGGGCAGTGTACGAGTTCCCGAGTAGTCTGTTGGTAAATCGATATTTCACAAACAATAAAGCAAGTTAAAAAATTAAAAAAGCTAAAATCTATCAACATTTTTCTTGGAAATAAATTTGTAAATAGTGAAAAATAATTAAAAAAATACTATGCAACATTTTACTTAGCATTCTTTTTAATTTTATTTTCCTTGACAAAAGTCACCACATTTGCATTAAAATGCTGTACGTTTTGAATGTTTTGGTGGCCCTGAAAAGGGACGATTACGTTTACGATGTGGCCCTAATAAAGGCCTTTCATCTTTTTCTACTTCATTATTAACACTTCATCAGCTCGGAAGCCGAGGAAGTCTTTCACTTCATCGTCGTCTTCGTCATCGTCGTCGGTTTGCGTTTCCCCGTCATGGGTCCAGCTCGAAAACTGCCCACGAGGGTGCATTTTCCTCTTTGCTATCATACCAAGATGACAATGCGAATAGCTACAATAGTATAAAACATATGTCTGTCATTAAAAGTTCATCCGGTTTTCTCCGGGGCATATGCAAGAATTAGCAAAGTAAAAGCACAATTTCTTTGCTTTGTGAATCACGCCGAACATGATATTATTTTACATAAAGCAGGTAAAGAAAAATACGGCTTCAGGATATCGGACGGGTACAATAGCCCTAAACATGAGATTCACAGGAAATTTCGATTACTTCTCGATGAGATAAAAATCTTTAAAAAAATCAAGCACGCTGATAAGTTTCATTGTGCATAATAATAATTCCAAAATGTGATTAACAAAAGTATGTTAAAAAAACAGTTTAACAAATCAACCGTAAACCCAACTTTTGTTTTTTCAAATAAAAATGGTAAGTTATTTTTTTTTCTCAATACATACGAATTATTTCTAGATTTCGGGTAATTTTCAAAAATCATGTTCAAAATTTTTTTGTAATGTGTGAAAAGTCCAGAATTTTATATATGCGTCTGTTACATAATCACCCCTACGAATAAGGTGTGCGGGCAACTCATCAAGTAGATTTGCAAGTGCAACGCAAGCATTAACAAAAACTGAACTTAAAAAAATGATATAAAATATGAAAAAAATGTATACGTAGTCTAAAAATGTAATAAATTATTTTCATTACAAATAAAAGTTAAGTAGACGTGTAATTTATAGAACATTTTTAAATTGTTTATTGATTTGTTAATAACATTTCATAAATATTATCACGCAAAATCAGTCACTTCAACACCTTCAACGTGCTTAATTTTTTTCGGATTTTTTTCCCATCAATAAGTGTTTCAAAATTATACATCTCATATTCCCTACATCTATTTTTATCGTAATCGTGGCGTTTCGAGCCTGTGTCTTGACGGCTTAATAATAAATTTATAGAACATTTTTAAATTGTTTATTGATTTGTTAATAACATTTCATAAATATTATCACGCAAAATCAGTCACTTCAACACCTTCAACGTGCTTAATTTTTTTCGGATTTTTTTCCCATCAATAAGTGTTTCAAAATTATACATCTCATATTCCCTACATCTATTTTTATCGTAATCGTGGCGTTTCGAGCCTGTGTCTTGACGGCTTAATAACCGCCCTTGATCAGTTTTTGTAAATAAAAGACTAAAATATTACCCACTATTTCGAGTCGGCGCCAACGGTTCGCTCGACATTTAAAACTCGCGAACAACACAAACCACCGCCACTTTTGCACTACCCATTTTTTGCATGTATTCCTGTCGGTGCTTCGGGGATGGCGGGGTCTACACTTTTTTGGCGACATCATTGATGTCGGTCATACTAAGTATGTGCATCTATTTTACTTTTCCTAATAACGGCGCCAATGCGCACAAAAAGGCGCCGAATCTCTCCGGTTTCGTCGTAATGTATTTCGGTTCCGACATCGTGCTCTCTTCTTCGATCTAGACTCGCACGCACTTGTAAAAATGAACTGTTGATGGTAGAATACATGTTGAGGTAGTCCTTGCGCCTAGTATTCATTTCGCATAAGTTCGAGAAAAATGAGAGAGAATTGCAAACATATAGGCCGCACTTTATTTGATTTCCTTTATTTTTTAAGGTGATGTGTCACATATCGTCTGTCTCTCTCAGATCGCCATAAGTGCCAGTGAGGTAGGTAAATCTTCCCGAAGTGTTATTCTTCGCCACGCTTGTTTTTTCGAATAAAAGTCGAGAAGTACTAACTGCAGTGTGCCAAGACGCAGTCCGTACTTCTCGTCTTTTGCCTGAAACATCAATTGTGACCAAGAACAACGCCTTTACAGGTTTTGTTACCGACCGAGCAGTAACAAATCATCTTAAATAAAGAAACGCATCATTTTTATACGAGCAATGTAGTAAATACATTGTATTACAATGGTAACGTTGCTTCGACTACTTACACAAAACAACAGCAACGCAAAGTTCCCGTCGTAATACAATGTATTCACTGTATTTTGCTGGTATAAAAAACATAACAAATATTTCCAAAAAAAAACAAGGAAATAAAACAAAGGGCGGCCGTCCGGCAAGAGGCAGCAGCGTCGACAGTTCTTTAACAAGTTCGCGCGAGTCAACATCGACAAACCTTTATGATGGATCCGAAAGATATTACTACGAAAGCAGAGAGATTCGGTGTCTTTTTATGTGCGTTGGTGCCGTACTTGGAAAAAATAAAAACAAAGCACGGACTAAGTGTGGCGGACATCAATGATGTCGCCAAACAGGTGTACAATTCAAGATCCCCGAAACACCGAAGGGAATACTTGAGAAAATGGATTTTGCAGAATTGGCGGTGGTTCGTCTCATTCGCGAAAGTTTTTAATCTTACGCGAACCGTTGGCGACGACTGCAAATAGTGAGTAATTGTTTATGTTCTTTCAACTTAAAAAATGCAATTAATGACGGTTATTAAATCGACGACGCACAGGCTCGAACTGCTATGAATACGAGAGAAATAGATATATGTGAAATATAAATTTAAGAAACTTCTTCATGGGATAAAAATAAGAAGAAAAAATCAAGCACATTGAAGGTGCTGAGGAGATTGATTTTAACGACATATAACTTTTAAATGAGAATGATTTCTTACATTTTCAGAATACATATAAATTTTTTCCATACTTTATCTAATTTTTTAAGGTTCAGTTATTTTTAAATGCTTCAGCTGCATTTGCTAATCTAGTTGATAAATTGTGCGGATACCTTCTTCGTAGGTGTCATTATGTAAAAGACTCATATCTAAAATACGGAACTATGCGCAAATAAAAACAAATTGAATGCATCTTTTTGAAATTACACAAAATCTTGAAATAATTGGAATGTTTTCCGAAAAAAACATCATTTTTATTACAAAAAAAGTAAGTTTGATGTCTAATTTGTTAAACTTTTTTTTACATAATTTAATTATAAAAATCTTGGGATTATTATTATGCAAAATCAATCTATTCGACACTTTCTACGTGCTGGATTTTTTTTCAGGTTTGTATCTAATCGAGAAGTAATCGAAATTTTCACTAAAACCCACGGTTAGTGGGATTGTACAGCTGCCACATTCTTAAGCCGTATTTTTCTTGACCTGCTTTATGTGTCATATTGTCATGTTCAGCGTCATTAGCAAATAGAAAAAAATATGCTGTTACTATGCTAATCTTTCGATCGTCGCGAAAAAAACCGGAAGAGTTTTTATTGGTAGTCCGATGTTGTATACTCTTCTAGCTTTTCTCATCATCATCTCGGCACGGTGGCCAAACGGACAATGTGCCCACGTGGAAAATATCCAAGTTGGGCCGATGACTGCAGAACACCAGCCGACTACGACGACGATGAAGAAGAGGAAGACTTCCTCGGCTTCGAAGCCAGCCGATAATAGATCACGGAGAAAATGTTAAAAGGCCCTTTTCAGGGCCAACTCAAAATTCAAGGCGTAAACGGCCCTTTTCAGGGCCAACTCAAAATTCAAGATGAAAACGGCCCTTTTCAGGGCCACCACAAAATTCAAAACGTGAACGGCCCTTTTCAGGGCCACCACAAAATTCAAAATGTGAACGGCCCTTTTCAGGGCCACCACAAAATTCAAAATGTGAACGGCCCTTTTCAGGGCCACCACAAAATTCAAAACGTACACCATCTTTTTGCAATTAAGGTGACATTTGTCACGGAAAATAAAATAAAACACGATGCAAAATAAAATGTTACATAGCGATTCCTCATTCTTTTTAGTAACACATGCATGAATAACGGTGCTTTTCATGGCATTTTTGTGGGACAAAAGTATCTAGTTTCGTGGCAGTATTGAAACGATAGATTGGCGCATGCGCAGTTCGCGATTCCTTCACGTCCGTCTCTTGTGTCTTTCACTTTCGTCTCTAGAGACGAGAATTTGTAACCTCTCTTTTCACTGTTAATCCCGCAAAACTACCATTCAAAGCATCATTATTCATGCACTTGATACAAAAAATATAGTGCGCAACACAGGCCAAAATGGCCTTTGCGATGAGTAAAAGTATTTGAATATGTGCTTCTGCGTGTGTGATGAACAGTCTTTCATGCCATGATTATTAAATAACTGAACCGAATATAAAAATCGATGAAAGCATTTTTGTTTTACGGGATTTTTAAAATTTTGAAAAATGTCTACTATTTCAGAAACTCAAGCAATTCTCCAGCTATCGTGCTGAAACTTGGAATAAAACTTTATAATAGAATGGATGCGATTTTTTGGTATTGAATTTGGACTAAGCAGTTGTTAATAAATTGAATGATGCTAAAGGATGATTGGTATTGAATTAAAGGTGAATCGATAAAAAGAAGTTTCAGTTTTATAGTATTTTGAATTTTACAAAAAAAATTGACATGAATTATTTGGACAATTACAAAATTACAATAAAATGGTCGTTCCGTCGAAGAATTTAATACGAATAGAGTAGTTTGCAGTTTGTGTTGCAGGATTCGCGAAAGGCACCCTCTTCTTCGCGAGGCAATAACACCGTCTTCTTTGATAAAAAAATATGGCGCGATATTCGAAAGCAGCGTATAGCAGCACGACGGAATTGCCGTGTCGGGACATTTTCTTCTTTCCAAGTGAAGTTCAGACCAGCGGAGAACGATTTACCATTTAAAAATGTCTGTAGAATCTCCACTTGAGTTTTCGTTTTTCATTTTCTTAGATTTTTTTTTTCTTTTCATTTTTCATTAATTTTTATGGTGAAACCAAGTGTACGAGAGGCAGATTCACTATTACAATAGTAGCTTTGATCTATAAAACTAAAACACATTATTGGATTCGTCGGCTATATTGTTGTGGAACGAAAAAAAAATCATTAAAAAAAAATGAAGGATAACGAGGCTTGAGTTTTTATGAATGCGCAGTACGAAATCATTTTGGATTGATTGTAACATCTTTTTCTCCTTCTTATACTTGTTTGATTAATTTGAAGACTGTAAAAACAGCAATCAATAGCAATCAGCTTCCACTCAAAGCAATTCGAAAAATAAACACTAAAAATATAAAACTACTTCGCGTTCAGAGCGAGATGAAATGACTGGGAATATTTTCATGTTCCGTATTCGGGGCCGAAGCAACACTGTCACTAACACAATCCGCACAAAATTAACAAATCTCGACGTCGAATACTCATTTGAAGTTGCTTCGACTCTAAAAAATGGAAGATTGTGAAAAAAAAAAAAAAAAAATACAAAACTATTTCGCGTTCAAATCAAGGTGGAATGACTGTGGAAATATTTGAATGTTTCCTATTCGGGGTCGAAGCAGCGCCGTCGCTAAAATCATCCGTGAAAAACTAACAAATCTCGAGGACGAATGCTCATGTAAAGTTGCTTCGACTCTGAAGAATTTGAAAAATTGAAAAAAAAAAAAAAAAAAAAAAACAAAACTAGTTCGCATTCAGATCAAGGTGAAACGACTGTGGAAATATTTTCATGTTCGCTATTAGGGGTCGAAGCAACGCCGTCGCTAAAACAATAGGTGAAAAACTAACAAATTTCAAAGACGAATGCTCATGTAAAGTTGCGTCGACTCTGAACAACATGAAGAATTGAAAATAAAAAATACAAAACTATTTCGCGTTGAGATGAAGGTGGTACGACAATGAAAATGTCATTTTTGTTCCCTCTGCGGAGTAGAAGCACCTTTACCGCTTGAGCACTATGTACAAAACTAATGAATCTTGAGTATAAATTATTATCCAAACTTGCTTCCACTCAAAGCAATTCGAAAAATGAAAAAAAAAAAATACGAAAGTAATTTGCGTTCAGATCAAGGTGAAATGACTGGAAATATTTTCATGTTTCCTATTTGGGGTCGAAGCAACGCTGTCACTAACACAATCCATACAAAAGTAACACATTTCGACGTGGAATGCTAATTTGAAGTTGCTTCGAGTCTAACCAATTCGAAACATTGAAAAAAATGAATACAAAACTATTTGGCGTTCAGATCAAGGTGGAGTGACTATGAAAATATTTTCATATTCCTTATTCGGGATCGAAGGAACGCTATTAATGAAACAATCCGTACAAAAGTAACAAATTTCGACGTCGAATGCTCATTTGAAGTTGCTTCGGCTCGAAAATATTTGAAAAATTGAAGAAAAAAAAATAGAAAACTATTTCGCGTTCAGGTCAAGGCGCAATGACTGTGGAAATATTTTAATGTTTCCTTTTCGGGGTCGAAGCAACTCTGTCACTAACACAATCCGTACAAAAGTAACACATTTCGACGTCGAATGCTCATTTGAAGTTGCTTCGGCTCGAAAATATTTGAAAAATTGAAGAAAAAAAAATACAAAACTATTTCGCGTTCAGATCAAGGCGGAATGACTGTGGAAATATTTTCATGTTTTCTGTTCAGGGTCGAAGCAACGCTGTCACTAACACAATCCGTACAAAAGTAACACATTTCGACGTCGAATGCTCGTTTGAAGTTGCTTCGAGTCTAAGCAATTTGAAACATTGAAAAAAATGAATACAAAACTATTTCGCGTTGAGATCAAGGTGGAGTGACTATGAAAATATTTTCATATTCCTTATTCGGGATCGAAGCAACGCTATTAATGAAACAATCCCTACAAAAATAACACATTTCGACGTCGAATGCTCATTTGAAGTTGCTTCGGCTCTAAAATATTTGAAAAATCGAAGAAAAAAAAAATAGAAAACTATTTCGCGTTCAGATCAAGGCGCAATGACTGTGGAAATATTTTAATGTTTCCTTTTCGGGGTCGAAGCAACTCTGTCACTAACACAATCCGTACAAAAGTAACACATTTCGACGTCGAATGCTCATTTGAAGTTGCTTCGGCTCTAAAATATTTGAAAAATCGAAGAAAAAAAAATAGAAAACTATTTCGCGTTCAGATCAAGGCGCAATGACTGTGGAAATATTTTAATGTTTCCTTTTCGGGGTCGAAGCAACTCTGTCACTAACACAATCCGTACAAAAGTAACACATTTCGACGTCGAATGCTCATTTGAAGTTGCTTCGGCTCGAAAATATTTGAAAAATTGAAGAAAAAAAAATACAAAACTATTTCGCGTTCAGATCAAGGCGGAATGACTGTGGAAATATTTTCATGTTTCCTATTCGGGGTCGAAGCAACGCCGTCGCTAAAACAATCGGTAAAAAACTAACAAATTTCGAAGACGAATGCTCATGTAAAGTTGCTTCGACTCTGAACAACTTGAAGAATTGAAAATAAAAAATACAAAACTATTTCGCATTGAGATGAAGGTGGAACGACAATGAAAATATTATTTTTGTTCCCTATGCGGAGTCGAAGCATCGTTGCCACTTGAACACTATGTACAAAAGTAATGAAACTTGATAAGAGATTATAATCCAAACTTGCATCCACTCAAAGCAATTCGAAAAATAAAAAAAAATAAAAATAGAAAACTATTTCGCGTTCAGATCAAGGCGCAATGACTGTGGAAATATTTTTATGTTTCCTATTCGGGGTCGGAGCAACGCCGTCGCTAAAACAATCGGTGAAAAACTAACAAATTTCAAAGACGAATGCTCATGTAAAATAGCTTCGAGACTAAACAATTTGAAAAATAAAAATAAATAAAAATAAAAATACAAAACTATTTCGCGTTCAGATCAAGGTGGACTGATTGAGAAAATATTTTCATGTTTTCTGTTCGGGGTCGAAGCAACGCTGTCACTAACACAATCCGTACAAAAGTAACACATTTCGACGTCGAATGCTCATTTGAAGTTGCTTCGAGTCTAAACAATTCGAAACATTGAAAAAAATGAATACAAAACTATTTCGCGTTCAGATCAAGGTGGAGTGACTATGAAAATATTTTCATATTCCTTATTCGGGATCGAAGCAACGCTATTAATGAAACAATCCCTACAAAAATAACAAATCTCGAAGTCGAATGCTTATTTGAAGTTGCTTCGGCTCTAAAATATTTGAAAAATGGAAGAACAAAAAAATAGAAAACTATTTCGCGTTCAGATCAAGGCGGACTGATTGAGAAAATATTTTCATGTTTCCTTTTCGGGGTCGAAGCAACTCTGTTACTAACACAATCCGTACAAAAGTAACACATTTCGACGTCGAATGCTCATTTGAAGTTGCTTCGGCTCGAAAATATTTGAAAAATTGAAGAAAAAAAAATAGAAAACTATTTTGCGTTCAGATCAAGGCGCAATGACTGTGGAAATATTTTTATGTTTCCTATTCGGGGTCGGAGCAACGCCGTCGCTAAAACAATCGGTGAAAAACTAACAAATTTCAAAGACGGATGCTCATGTAAAATTGCTTCGAGGCTAAACAATTTGAAAAATTAAAAAAAAAAAAAAATACAAAACTATTTCGCGTTCAGATCAAGGTGGACTGATTGAGAAAATATTTTCATGTTTTCTGTTCGGGGTCGAAGCAACGCTGTCACTAACACAATCCGTACAAAAGTAACACATTTCGACGTCGAATGCTCATTTGAAGTTGCTTCGGCTCTAAAATATTTGAAAAATCGAAGAAAAAAAAATAGAAAACTATTTTGCGTTCAGATCAAGGCGCAATGACTGTGGAAATATTTTAATGTTTCCTATTCGGGGTCGAAGCAACGCCGTCGCTAAAACAATTGGTGAAAAACTAACAAATTTCAAAGACGAATGCTCATGTAAAGTTGCTTCGACTCTGAACAACTTGAAGAATTGAAAATAAAAAATACAAAACTATTTCGCATTGAGATGATGGTGGAACGACAATGAAAATATCATTTTTGTTCTCTATGCGGAGTCGAAGCATCGTTGCCACTAACACAATCCGTACAAAAGTAACACATTTCGACGTCTAAAACTATTTCGCGTTCAGATCAAGGCGCAATGACTGTGGAAATATTTTCATGTTTCCTATTCGGGGTCGAAGCAACGCCGTCGCTAAAACAATCGGTAAAAAACTAACAAATTTCGAAGACGAATGCTCATGTAAAGTTGCTTCGACTCTGAACAACTTGAAGAATTGAAAATAAAAAATACAAAACTATTTCGCATTGAGATGAAAGTGGAACGACAATGAAAATATTATTTTTGTTCCCTCTGCGGAGTCGAAGCATCGTTGCCACTTGAACACTATGTACAAAAGTAATGAAACTTGATAAGAGATTACAATCCAAACTTGCTTCCACTCAAAGCAATTCGAAAAAAGAAAAAAAAAAAATAGAAAACTATTTCGCGTTCAGATCAAGGCGCAATGACTGTGGAAATATTTTTATATTTCCTATTCGTGGTCGGAGCAGCGCCGTCGCTAAAACAATCGGTGAAAAACTAACAAATTTCGAAGACGAATGCTCATGTAAAATTGTATCGACTGTGAACAACTTGAAGAATTGAAAATAAAAAATACAAAACTATTTCGCGTTGAGATGAAGGTGGAACGACAATGAAAATATCATTTCTGAAAGGAAACCTTCGTACGAATTTTTTTTAGAGGTAGCACAACGACCTTTTGTATTTCCCATTTAATTAACACGTAGGACAATCGAATCTTTCCTTTACACGGATACCATTATTTTTTAACACGATGGACTGTTTTATCAATGGCAGCATTTAATAGCTTGAATAGATACTTTAAATTCTGTGTATCGCAAAAAATTTTAGGCCGCATAGTATCCGAGATATTTAATCTCGCGTAAACAGATGTCTTTTTACTGTTCCAAAAAACTGTGCATAAGTCAAACTTATAATATTTTCCTTGGTAGGAATACTGTGGAAATTTGTATAAATCCACCCGAATTATAACAAATTGTAGCAAATTGAAAAAAAAATGATAAATCTTCATGCCATTTTACACTCTTTGACTAATGAAAATGAATGAAACTATGGAAAGACCATTTTTTTCTTTCTGCCAAGTTGACGACAATGTTCGTGGACGGTCCTTTTCTATTTCCAAGTAAAGTTTCGTTCAGCGGAGCACTATTCACCAATTGGAACTGACTGTAGAATCATGAGTTGCTTTTCTATTTTGAATTGTTATTTTTTTTATTTTCATTAACTTTTCCGCTGATACCAGGTATACAAAAAGGAGATTCATCATTAGGATGGCAATTGTAATCTATGAATGTCAAACATACTACTGGATTCATCTGCCACAATTAAGTGGACCCAAAAAAAAAACCGTTCATAAAAAGTCAAGAGTAACAACAATTGACTTTTTACGAATGATTTTTGTAAACGTGCAGTTGTATTTTGTTTTGCTTGTCGTGTAGTTTTTTTTTATAAAAGTCGTAGTGGGTTTTGCAACTATTCTTTTAACGTTTTACTTGTCTTTTTCACACCTTTTTCTTTCCTTTGACTCACCTTTCTCTCACCCCTTTCTCACCGTTTTAGCTCCTTTTTATCGTCCTTTTCTTTCCCTTTTCTCTGCTTTTTCTTTCCTTTTTCTCACATTTTTCTTATTAAATGTTTTGAGATAAATAAAGAAATCGCACTGGGCAAATGTAAAGAGTCAAGCATTTTTGAAAGTGCAACTCATTTGTATTCAATTTTACAGGTCAACGTTTTTTCATCAAATATCGTGTATAAAAAAAGGCAAGTGTTACAGTATGTAACTTTTTATTAACGAACATAATCCGATTTCTAATCGTACTTTAAACTTGCTCTTATTTTTTTCTCATCTCATCATAAAAAGTTAAGAGCAATAACGCATGACTTTTTATAAATGACGAATACGGAAGCCTCTTACAACGATAGAGAAATTCCAAGATACCTCCAGATACCTCCAGGATATTGGAAACAAGTGTTCATTCACTGATAAACTCGCTATCTTCTTATCATTAACCCTTTGATGCACACATTTTTATTTTTAAAAAGTTACTTTTATTTAAAATCGAGAAAGAAAACGTTGAAATATTTAAAAAATGATAATAATCTAGGTGGGATATTAAACATCCCGCTGTGCATCAAATGGTTAAAAAAGTTCCGTTTTTTATCCTATTGCGCTGTTACGTTTCCTCGTCGCGAAATAATTATTCAATCTGCATTATCTGCAATCGTGGAGTTCTTCGAGATACTTTTTATCCGTATTTCCAAGATTCCACGATTTTTTTTTTCATAATTTCCAAGCGTCAAACAGCGAATTTTCTGCCGCGCCATCATTTGTTTCACGCTGCCTTCGAACCGTGAGTGAGCCAAGGCGAGCAGTGATCGTCTTTTTTTTATATAAGCTATATCGAAGTACGACGAAGTTGGGCGTCTGACCGCTGTAGCTGTGACGTCACAGCGACAGCTCTGTGATTGGCTCACGCTGATTATTAATAACTAAATAACTATTCGTCGTACGACAATTTCGCAAAGTGATTATTACTCGGGCGATTTTTCTGCATTTTTGAGTTATAATCACGACATGCCGATTAGATACACCCTGTATAGTCTTCGGAAGCTTCGTCTGTGCTAGGCAGTCCACAAAAGTCTAAGTCGTCGTCTGACATTTCCGAATCACTTGACAGCTCAGCCATGATCTCTAATTTTATTTCCGTTTCCGCGATCTCGTCTTGCGAGTGAACTGGTGCTGAGGTAGCTACTTTCATATCGCACTTATCCAATGATTTACTTTGCTCGATATTGATTTGAATTTTATTTCCCTCTGTCGTGCCCTCAATGTCAGTAACCTGAGGTGGAATTACTGCGGGCACTTCTCGTTTCCCGCCCGTCTCGGACAATCTTTGTTGTAGTGACCTTTAGTACGACAAATGTGACATAAAACCTGCCGATCAGCAGTACAAAAGCGTGAAGTATGTCCCATTTCGCCACAATTATAACAAAGTATTTTATTCGGATCAGAGATGAACCTTGATCCCATTGATTGATCGTTAGAAGAAACTGTCAAAACTTTATTGCCCTTTTCAAAACGTGAGAGGTTATGATCAAGTCTTTGTTTCACTAATGTTTTGGATTTGTTTGACGAGGAAGTTCTATCTGTACGACCTGTTTTCTGTTGCATAGCTTGCAGTTCAGTCTCGTCTTCCTCACTGTTATCGTCTTCAGATTGAGTTTCGTCTTTGTCTGTGTCAACCTGCAAATATTTTAAATCTGGCCGCGTTGACTTATCACGCATTCTTTGGGCATCCACCGATCTACGGTAGATATAACTGCGTTCATTGAGATAATGCAAGAACTCGTCATAGTCGTGAATTTGCAAGTTGAGGACTTCAAAGGTTAGCCGCGGATTGAACTTGACCAAAATCTGTTTTAATTGTTCACGGAACGGTGGAGGATGCTGCATTCTCTCGAAGATAATACGCGCTCGACAAGCGAATTCTGCGAGACTCTCACCCTTCTCGAATTTCAAGTCGCGTACTTTCAGGAAAAGAACACCATCGTCTTTTTTCACTCCCCATTGAAAGCGAAAGGCTCGTGCAAAATCCCTCCTCGTTCGCCAGTTTTGTTTGTTTAACAAATACCAAGATCTGTAAGGACCTTCAAAGATATTTGACAAGCATGGAACGAAACGATCTTTGTCAATTCCGCTTACACTCAACTGGTCGTTTAAAATGAGTAGAAACTGCTCTGGATCTTTTTCGGTTTGGGGAAAAGTGATTTTCCAGTTACTGACAACTCGCCCTATTTTCATTGCGACATCTAACTGTCGATCATAAGGATCTCCATTGAAATTACTTCCGTTATTTCCCCCACCATTCTGGCGATTTGTCAGGTTACTATCTCTGGAGCAATATGAATTATAACGTTCATTAATTCGCCTGGAATTATCATCGCTATCACTAGATTCGCTACTTCGCCACGATAAGGCGCCCCTCCTAGGTGTTATTGAATGCCGTTCGTGCGACTGTCGATAATTAGGGGTCGTATTTTCCCTAGTAGTTTGTTCTCTTGTGTTTTGTCTGATTCGTCGGTAATCTTCAGCAGTAGCATAAGTTTCTTCCGTAATTAGTTCGCCGTCAGGTGTAAGTCGAGATAACGTAAACTTGACAAAATTGTCTGATCGTCCGTCAGTTTCGTGGCTATTTTGATTTAATTCGGAAGTTTGAAAGTTGTAATTTGGGTTTCTACTTTGTCGATTATTTGAATTGATTGTCGCGTTTTCGTCAGGAACATGGACTCTACGAAGTTCTCTTTCGACTGACCCCATCTGTTCTACCGGGGTTTCCCTGATTTGACTACCAGCATGTTGTCGTCTAGTTCCAGACGACTGGCTCGACGCAGTATGTCTCGTTGTCAACATAGGTCTAATATTTCCACTACTTTCACTTACATTTTCTTGTCCAACTGGGACAAATGCACTCAGCTGTATATCAATTTCCTCACTGGCACTAGATTTCCCCGAGGGATTTAAGACTCGCTCTTGGGGTAAATCAAACGCACTCTATTGCGACAATTCTACATTACTCTATATATTTCCCGTTTGCGCGCCGGTGGCGTTTTCGAAATTTTCATCGCTCATATATATATTTTCCACTCTAACTCGAGAACCTCGCTGCACAGATACAGACGTTCCAGGCAACTTCGTTCTTCCTTGCATCATATCGCCAGTCGCGACTTCTCCATCAGACGTGGGGTTAGGTCGGGACTTGAATTTAATTTCCTTTAGCATACCCATAATCATTTTCATATTGTCCTCGAGGGTCTCTACTCTCGATAATCTCGAATCTACAGTTTCTAATCTTTTATTTAACGTGTCGACTATAGTCTGTAATAGCGACACTACCAAATTTTCTCAAGGGGTCGGGGTAGGAACCCGCTTTCCCCTTCCCCTGCCTATCGGCGTTACACTACGAGTTGCTAACGGAGCATTTAAAATAGCTTGATTCGACAAAACGACCTTGTCCGAACTTTGAACGGAGGAAGATCCTTCCGATCCCGCGCCTTCGACGGTTTGTATTCGAACGGACTCGATCGTCATATCCCCGCCCGATGTGATACCCTTTGCAGACGATAAAGGCGCCACTTCACTAAGAGACATAGCCGAATCCCGGACGTTTACCAAATTTTTAATATCTGTAATTACTTGCTTTGTACCTGATCTAGTCGTTCGTTTCGGTGGTGAGAAAAACATTGACGTCATGATTATTTCATATTAAATGTATAAACTTGCCAGAACCTTTCGACAGTGAATTAATTAATTTTGATGTATTATTGTCAACCGTTTTCAAGTTCGTAAATAATTTAAATTTACTCTTCTGACAATCGTATATAATTGGGCCAATGATCTGATTACAATGAAATTATTAACTGAATAATAAAGAAACACGACAGTAATGCGGAAAAATAAATAATATAATGCAGAATAAATAAATAAATAAATAAGTAAGGAATTACATAAATAAATAAATAAGGAATTAAATAAATAATACTAAAGCAGGCAGTATTAGTGAAGCGGAAGAAAAGAATTTTGAAATATTATTCAAGCGTAGATAGTCGAATATGGTGAGAGACAAGGAAATTATACTTGTAGCTCGAGTTCTGTCGCCAAGCGTCTCACTATGTTTATGTTTTGGTCTGCGCCACTCGAGCGTGACCGAGATGCCTTGTGTTGCTACGCAGCGTTGTTCGCGGAGCTTCTAACATTCGACTATTATTCTCACCAGATTCGACTTTACAAATATATTCCTCACTTTTTACTTTGATTATTTAACACTTTACTACGTTACTATTTGACAACTTTCCCAACTTGCCCCACGTTGGGCGCCAAATGAGACCGGCTTTCTTTTTTTAATGAATTTTCTACGATATTTTGACGAACTTTCAAAAGCCACACCTGGCGCGGCCTGGGTCAACGGCTGCCAGGGCTCTAAATTTGACAAAAAAATTCTATATGGGCGCCAATTAGTTTTAAAGTTAAACTAATAAACTATTAATGATTTAATTAATTTTACTCGGCTAACTTGACAACAATTATTCGACTGAGACGTCACAAGGGGGTTCGATTGGGGACCCAAAAGAAATAAATTTGCAAGATTTGTGCAGGCAAAGAAGTAGACAAACGATATATTGAGACAGTAAGTCAAAATTGAATTGGCCACCTCGACATCGCGCGAGACCTGCGACATGGCGCTGATGTGACGGAGCGTTGCTCAAGGCGCGTGCGTACGACGAACGATTGCGGCGCCCTCGATCCTTGCCGCGAGGACAGCAACGACGCGAGAATTCGTCATTCGTCTCGTATAAATGATAAGGGCAGTCCGCTCGTTCCTCGTCCGTAACGGATCAAAATTATAAAAGACGTTGTTGTACGTCTATAATAATCGAACCAAAGTATTGTTGTACGCCAGGAAAACACTGTACCTCCAATAGACCAATTAGACGTCGTTGTAATCGAAGAGGATAGACCACGATACTAAAACGACAAATATTGGTCTATCAAAGGAATTATTATAAAATTATAAGGAATAAAGAACAAACTGTAAGTAGACACACAATACTAAATGCCTTTTACTTCTGCAATTCACGGTTCTCTCAGATCGAACCTTTCCTTAAAATCGCTATCTTATTGTCGTGGACTTGAACGTGCATAATTGTTTTATCGGTTTGTTAAACCGATTGGCGCCCAACGTTTATAAAACTTTGATCAAATTATTGTGAGCCTTGACAGCTTTGACCCGGGCCGCGTCAAGTGTAAACCTCAACGCGTATAGATCTACAAAATAACTTAATTTGCTAAAATAATATCGCGTAGAAAAGAGGTGGTCTCATTTGGCGCCCAACGTGGGGCCGTCTGGGGAAATTGTAATTGAAATAAATGAAAATATAATCGAATATTTAAAAGAAAAAAATTTAAGAATAAATCTCACGTTCAAGACCCATCGACCAAATCTTTCTTATAAGCAGCGTTGTAGTCATCAACAGTCGCGACCGAGCGGTCACGCATGTAAACACTGCCGCTCGAGCGACATAAAGTAAACAAACAGCCGGCGAAGCCGAGTCGAAACTATCTTTATATAAACTCTATTACTATACGAAATATTATATCGAAATAATATAACGAGACGAATCACTAAGAAAATAATCAAAAGAAAAATAGGAACGAGTGAGACAAAGCTGCTTAATAAATAACAATTAACATTTAATAATGCTTGAAAATTAAAAATTAACATTCTCTATTACTGTACTGTCGCTTAATTTCTGAATGTTATTTATTAAAAATTGTAAATATAATTATTGTTAAATTATTAAATAGTTCGGCTTAATAGTTGGCAAACGTGTCCCTGTTAACTAATAGGTCGATCGTATCGTCCAATAAAATGAATGGAACTGTTCGAGTAGATGCGAGTAGAAGGCGATCCTGTACTAGGCGACTCGGGCGATAAATATTGAATTTCGACGGACAAGGGTCTCGCCCACCGTCGACAAAACAAAATAATAGACTATTCAATTTGGTCAAAGCAGGTAGAAGGTTAACTCGGTTCTGTGCCATGCTTCCCAAATTGATCCAACCATCGCATATTTAGATCTTGCTCTGATATGCGAAATTAAAACAAAATATTAATCTGTTCGATTTGGTCAAAGCGGGTAGAAGGTTAACTCGGTTCTGTGCCATGCTTCCCAAATTGATCCAAAAATCGCATATTTAGATCTTGCTCTGATATGCGAAAATAAAAGAAAAATTTACTTTTGTCGATATGACAAACCAAATGATGAATACGAAATTATTTGTTGTTTGGCAATCGCGTACTTAGATCTTGCTCTGATACGTGAATATAAAAAGGATTATTCAGGTTTCGCGTGTTTAGATCTTGCTCTGATATGCGAAAATAAAAGAAAAACGTACTTTTGTTGTTACGGTAAACTAAACAATAAATAAAGAAATTATATTTTTGTTACTTGAGTTTCGCGTATATAGATCTTGCTCTTGTACGCGAAAGCAAAAGGAAATTTAAATAGAGAAATTATACGATTGTTACTGAGTTTCGTGTATATAGATCTTGCTCTTATACACGAAGATAGAAAAATTTACTTTTGTCGTTACGACAAATCAAATAAAATTAAAGATTTACATTTTGTACTTGGATTGGAATTATTGGATTTGGACTTTGGCACGACATTGGTAATTGATTAAATTAAAATGACCCCGATACAACATTCGCCGACTAGGCGACCACCTAATAAAAATCAGGTGAGAGACACGACACAGACGCCACGTGACGACCCAAGTGTGATCGCCGGGACGTCTAACAATTCAAATGTATTAGGTCAAAATAGAATTCATTCACAAGGGGATGTTTCTCAGACTTTGAACACCGTAGGAAACAGACAAAAGTCGATCGGTAGAGGTAGAGGTAGTAGGACGCCGACATCGGAACTGCCACAAATCGGTAACTCACTCACAGCTTTCAAAGAACGTGTTGACAATTTAGAACAACAATCGAATTTTCAATATACGACCGTCGGAAATCGGTTAGGTCAACTCGAAGGCGCGTTGGGGTCGGTCAGAGAAACAATCGAACTATTAACATTGCATCGAGAAATGCGAGATAGCGCGCGGCCGAATAACACCTCGAATCATAGACAGATTGATAGAGTAGGAGGCGCGAACGGCTACGAGCCGGAGGGGTCTAGTGACGAAGAACTTCATTTTCCTTCTAACGATTCAGGTCTGGCCTCTCGACGTAAAAGAGTATCACCACGTAACGTTGACGCGAATTTGACTCGAGCATTCGTTCATTATCAGCCGAATAGTAACACGAACGATTTGACAACCGATAACTCTGCGCGAATGGTTCGGTTCGAAGACAACCCGGTTGGGAGGGGTCGAGACACAGCGCAACCTCAAAATTCGCCAGTAATCGGTAACCCAATTAACACGTCACAACAGAGAACAGATTCGTCGTCATTACGATTAATTAAAGTCACAATAGGAAAGCCATTGGCTGACGGTAGTATGCAGGACGAAGAAATCTTCGTGACAGAACAGAGGTATAAGCAAATGTTGCAGGGTGTCGGTGGACACACGGCAACGATACCCGTAATAAACAATCATACTTCGAATCTGTTGTCTGAAGAACCCTTATCACTCCGCGGTCAATCAATTAGATCAATAACGCCTGGCACGTTGTCGTATCATGCGAGTGATTTTAGTGACGACGAAAGGGCGGATACCCGCGCCAATACGGGAGGAAGTTCTATGATTGGTAATGCAGAGCGGGAGTCGATCCAGATAGGTCGAATAATAAACTCTTGGAAAATCAGCTTTCCGAAAACTGAAAGAGATCCCGATCAGTTTTTACTGTTGTTAAAAGACTACTTAGGTCAAAGTGGAATAAAAAGAGATCTATTTGTTCCATTCCTCTCAAAGATTTTCGAAGGCCCGTATAGAGCGTGGTATTTAGTAAATAAACCATCCTGGCGTACCTGGAAAGATTTTACAACAGCTTTTCGTTGCGATTGGGGGGTTAGAAAAACAGACCCTGATCTTCTTGCAGAGGTACAAAATATGAAATTAGAAAAAGACGAGACTTTGACTGAATATGCTTGTCGTGTCCGTTTTATATATGAAAGAATGTCACAACCTCCAAAATTTCGTACTCAGTTAAAGCAGATTTTGACCAGATTTGGCTCGCGCTTCTCAAGTGAGATCTTGCACCTCCATCATCGCGATTATCATGAACTTTTTAACTACTTAAGCGAACGACAATATCAATGTCGAAGACCAGGTGAATTCGCTTCAAATCGCGCTAAAGTTAAAACAACTGATCTTAGACAAGTACGAGACAAATCTGAGTCGTCAGATACTGACGGTGAATTGAAATCCAGTTCTGCTGTTGATGAGGAGAGTGAGCAAGTCACAGACTTAAAAGCTTTCCGAAATAAATCGGATAAAACTCGGAAATCATTTCCACAAAACTCTAAGCCTCTAAATCAACAACGGTTGGAGCGAAATTTACAACGGTTCGATAAAACGGGCATTCCAGCCAAATCTGAGTCGACTTCTAGCGAGCCCACGAGATTCAGCCAGTTTAGACCGTTTGATATCGCGAAGGCGTTTTGTTATAACTGTGGTCAATATGGGCATATGACACGCTCTTGTACTGCTGAAAGGCAGGTCGTTTGTTCATCTTGTCGTAAAATTAGTCACCAGAGTAAGGATTGCCCGATCGTCTAGGGAAACGAGTAACGCCCTCAGTCGCTAAACCACAAGAGACTGAACAAAGGGGCGAAAACGTGGAAAATAAAATCACAATCAATTCAGCTCCACTCGAACCGCGGGCAAATGTTAATATAGATCAAGTAAAAGTCTTTGGCACACAACTCGCAGTCAAGGATAGTCCAAAATTAGACCTAATTTCGGAATTATTAGAATCAGGAGTGTCGGACAGTGAAATCGAAATTGTCGAGCAAACGGGAAACCAAAGTATGTTGTGTACGATTGAGTCGAAAGAATTAAGATAGCAAAATCTCGCGAAACCTTTACTGCCGCTTGCATCAAACATTCATAAACTAGTGAAACGTCGAATTTATCGAGACGGAAATGTGAGAGAACCGAGCAAGGTTATACGAATCCCTGTAGAAATCTCAATTTCCGGTGTAAAGATCAAAGGGATAATCGATAGCGGTAGCGAACGGTCGTATTTAGACGAGACAATCTATGAGCGCATTAAAGAATTTCAACTCCAAAATCTGACACCTGACTCGACAACGACGAACGGCGTACGACTTGGCAACAAGACGCTAGTCAAAACAAAGGGAGGAACCAGTTTCGTAATCGATATTGGCGACGTTTACGGTCCGCAATGGTTAAGTGTAATGCCAAATTTATCTGGAGATTTAATACTCGGCATGGACTTTTGGTTAGCATTTAAAGTAACAGTAGATCCTTTTGAACGAAATTGAACGTTAGCTGACAGTAACCATACGTACCCACTCTCACATCGATTCATTATTCCAACGGAATTACGGGTACTCGATCTTCATCAAAGTAATAAACTCGCTCAGTTTTTAGATGAGGAATTCAAGAAGTTTGATCTAGAGTCAACTGGTAGAACAGATCTCATAGAGCACGAGATCGAGCTAGAAGATCCGACACCTCATCGACAAAAACCGTACCGACGAAGCGAGATAGTTCGGAAATTTATCAACGAAGAAACAGATCGGCTTTTGGAGAAAGGTTATGTGACTTGGAGCAATAGCGAATGGGCTTGCTCACCGGTAGTCGCTCCGAAGGTTAACGGAAGACTCAGGTTCTGCGTTAACTATCAACCGGTAAATAAGCAAACCAAGAAGCCTGCTTATCCACTCCACAATATGCGTTCCATTCTGTCGCAACTTCATCACGCGAAAATTATTTCCACCTTGGACATGAGTGAAGCTTTTCACCAAATTCCGATGGAAAAGGCCAGTCAAAAGTACACTGCATTTGCGGTGGAAGGAAAGGGTCTATTAGAATGGTTACGTATGCCGTACGGTTTAACAGGCGCGCCGTCCACCTTTCAACGTCTGATGGACATATTAAAGCGGCGAGTAAAAGATCTAATTATCGATCGAAACTTGCCACACAAGTGGGCAGATCAAGTGTTCACCTACCTAGACGACTGGATCATTACTAGTCAAGATCTAGACGAGCACATCGCCTTGCTTGGATTAGTTTTCGAAGTGTTCAGAGAGGCAAAATTAATTGTCAACCGAGAAAAGAGTAGCTTCGCTTGCAGGGAGGTCAAATTTCTTGGTTATATTATAGATGAATCCGGTATGCGTCCTAATCCTGAAAAAATCCAACCAATCATTGACTTTCCAGTACCGAAAGACCGAACTCAGTTACGGCAATTCAATGGCTTGGTTAACTGGTACCATAGGCATTTGAAAAATGTCGCGAAAATCCAAGGGCCATTGAATAAATTAACCAGCCCTAAGGTACCATGGAGGTGGACGGATATCGAGCAAAAGTCTTTCGACGAGGTCAAGGAGGCTCTTACTAACGCACCAAGGTTATATGTTCCGATACCTGGACAGCCGTTTGTTCTATACACAGACGCGAGCGATTTTGGTTTGGGTGCGATTCTCGTCCAAACAAATCCAGAGACGGGAACCGAAAACTTGATCGAAGTCTTAAGTCGACCATTAAGGGGAGCGGAACTTCATTATACGACCACCGAGAAAGAGTGTCTCGCTGTAGTTTGGTCAGTGGAGAAACTACGGTGTTATCTCGAAGGTGTTCCATTCAAGGTCATTACCGACCACCAGTCACTTCAATGGCTACATCATCTAAAAAATCCAGTGGGTCGATTAGCGAGATGGGCCATTTATCTATACCAATATGACGTGACTGTGGAACACAAACGCGGAACGTTGAACGAAGCGCCCGATGCACTCTCGCGCATGCCTGACGTTGACGTAGATCCATTCGGTTGGGAAAGGTTAGTCGAGGAGACGGTGCGTAACAGGACACACTTAACAACAATTTGTGACCAAGATTGGTATGATACCAAGTTAAAATTAGTAACACAGCAACCGAGTCGTTTCCCCCAATGGAAAGTTGACGAGAACGAATTGTTTTACTATCGTCCCGATTATGAAAAGGCCTTAATAGACGATGAAAATCCTTGGAAAAAAGTTATAAAGCCAGACGACATACTGACTGTAATACGCGACAATCACGTGCCCCTCAGGCAGGCCACTTGGGTAAAGACAAGACTCTAGACCGAATAAGACAGAAATTCTACTGGCCAGGGATGACGTTAGATATAAAATCTTACGTCGAAGATTGTGAGGTGTGTCTCAAGGTCAAATACAACCAGAATCCGGTTAAAGGTCCATTAACCATTAGGCCACTACAGCAGCCGTGGGCGCAAATTTCGGTGGACACAGTAGTATCACAAATACGTTCAAAAAGGGGTAATTCAAACATCGTCGTTGTCCAAGACTTGTATACAAAATATATCGAACTATATCCGATTAGACAAAGAACGGGAAAGAAGGTAGTTAGAAGCTTAGACGCAGTTTTTAACCGTTGGGGAACTCCGAAATCAATTATCACCGATAATGGGCTCGAATATGTAAATAAGGATGTAAAATCATTTCTTCAGGCCCGAGGGGTAGAACATATTACAACACCCTTGGCGCATCCCCAAGCAAACCCTGTTGAGCGGGTCAATAGAACAATCAAACCGATGATAGCTGCGTTTATCACAGACAAGCATATTGAGTGGGACGAAAATCTAGCTAAGTTTCAGTTCGCATACAACACGGTACCGCACACCGGTACAAGAGTATCACCGTTTTTCCTTAATCACCGGCGCGAAGCTACAGCAAGACATATTAACGTTAGCTCGCGAAATAATGATCAGACACAACTAGACGACGCGGCGAGACACTGGGTCGAAAGGTTGAAAAAAATAGACGAATTCCGACACAAGGTCGAAATCCAATTGTCAAAATATTCCAAGCAACGTCTTGCCAAGGCAAATGTAGGTAGAACATTATCAGTCGATGTTAACGTTGGAACCGAAGTCTGGTATCCGAACAAAAAACTCAGTAACAAGGCCGATGGCTATTCATCAAAATTTGCACATCGATATGTGGGTCCGGCCTTTGTCAAACGTAAATTAGGGCCTATGATTGTCGAATTAGCAACTAAGAATGGTACGATCGTATGAAAATATTATTTAACTGATTTAAAGATATCACGGCGCAGTTTACGTTCCACAGCATCGAACACCTACAATGACGACAAGGATCAAGACGACCACAGCCATGGAGGATCAACTAAAGCACCTTGAACGAGAGAAACTTGATCTTTTGGCCAGGGTCAAGGAATTGGAAGACCAGCTGGAACGTCAATCCAGCCTTCACGGTTCCACAGGGAGTTTGACCAGCGAAGTACATTCCATCGAAGACGCTGCTGCCATCGATTCTGAAGGAGAGTTTCTGGCTACGCTCTTTGATAGACCGTTGACAGAGCTACACAACACGGTCCAAACAGCTCAGGTCAACACCGAAGTCGCTAAGGCTCTAAAAGAAATCTCGGAGCTTCCGCCATCTGAACTGCCATCAGCAAAGTACAGCGTCATTACCCCAGCGGAGATCAGCAAGGAAAACGGACGTCGTTTCCGTCTCAGCCATCTCACCGGCCCATCGTCGACCAGCACCTCTGTCGAGTCGAGCCTTGATCTAAGTGGTGCTATGCTTGCCCCCTCAGTTAAAGTCGGTCCACTTCCACTGAGTATGATGCCGCCGATGAACGAGGTCCTCGAAGAACTCGGCGTTAGACCTTCAACTGATGCTGCGAGTGGCAAAACGCCTCTTTATTACGCTGACTAACGCTGGCGAACTTTATTACGCTGTCGCATATTGTCGCAGGAGCTCTTCAAAGGCGTCGTCACCAAACGAGCTGAACACTTGGTCAAAAAGATCGAGTCCAAAAAGGTTGACCAAGGAACACAAACCTTCATTACCCATATCAGCAAGCAATACTCGGCTGGCTGCGTCAATTGCAAGTCGAGAGAACATGGCTTCAAGGCTTGCAAGTTGCCATACAGGCCAGGCTTTTTCAAAATCTGCGGAGCCGAGGGTTTTGATGAGGTGGATTGTATCTACCTACATGGAGTCGAACATGAAATGGCTCTTGGACGGTGCCCTGGATGTGGAAGAGACCTCAGCCTGTACTGCCCAGAGTGCCCAGACTGCAATATTCGGTATGAGGGCCTTGTCGACTGGTTGCGCCTAAACTATACCACCTGACCAGCCTGGATGATTCCGGAAGACCACCGGTATATGGTGAACGAAGGGGAAGGAATCCTGAACCGAAGGAACAAGGCCAAGTTCAATAACCCGAATGGTCGACCTAACCAGCTGCGCGCCTTTCTGGTCAGAGAAAATGCTCTACAATCTGCACTGCCAACTCACCCAGCAGCCAAAGCCGTGGTCCAGCTGCTGTCCGAAGAAAAACGTCGACGAGCTATTCGAGCTCTCCAAACTCCGTTTGCAATGAAGGCATTAGATCAAGTTTTCCGCGAACGTCCAGAACTGAACGACGGCGAGACCGTGAAGGTCGTGACGGCAACACCCTTCAAGAAATAGTCATTGGTCAACAAGCCACACATGCCAAAACACAACATGGGAAACCACCGTGCTCCAGACAATCGACAATTTTATTTTATTTTCCGTTTTGCAACTCTCAACAGGAGAGAAAGAAAAGAGTTTTGTTTCCTTATTTTGTTTTCCGAAGGAGCTACGAGTGTTTTGACCTATTGTTAATTAGACCTTATGTTATAACATTTAAGCAGATTTTCTATGTAACTTAGATCAATTATATCGTGTTTATCTTAAAACTTCCAAAGATCTAACTTGTGTTATGTTTTATTGGATTGCGGAAGTAATGTTGCCTAATTTTCTATGGGCAAAGGTATTTGGGTGATTGTGTGTTTACAGATAAACCCGGCAAAAGTCATCCAGTCTCGATCGACGTCAAGGTTCGAAGGGGGAGGATTGAGACAGTAAGTCAAAATTGAATTGGCCACCTCGACGTCGCGCGAAACCTGCGACATGGCGTTGATGTGACGGAGCGTTGCTCAAGGCGCGTGCGTACGACGAACGATTGCGGCGCCCTCGATCCTTGCCGCGAGCACAGCAACGACGCGAGAATTCGTCATTCGTCTCGTATAAATGATAAGGGCAGTCCGCTTGTTCCTCGTCCGTAACGGATCAAAATTATAAAAGACGTTGTTGTACGTCTATAATAATCGAACCAAAGTATTGTTGTACGCCAGGAAAACACTGTACCTCCAATAGACCAATTAGACGTCGTTGTAATCGAAGAAGATAGACCACGATACTAAAAGGACAAATATTGGTCTATCAAAGGAATTATTATAAAATTATAAGGAATAAAGAACAAACTGTAAGTAGACACACAATACTAAATGCCTTTTACTTCTGCAATTCACGGGTCTCTCAGATCGAACCTTTCCTTAAAATCGCTATCTTATTGTCGTGGACTTGAACGTGCATAATTGTTTTATCGGTTTGTTAAACCGATTGGCGCCCAACGTTTATAAAACTTTGATCAAATTATTGTGAGCCTTGACAGCTTTGACCCGGACCGCGTCAAGTGTAAACCTCAACGCGTATAGATCTACAAAATAACTTAATTTCCTAAAATAATATCGCGTAGAAAAGAGGTGGTCTCAATATAAGTATCTTGGTTTTACTCACATGAATTAACTATATAACTTAGTTCCTTTTACAATGTTTCCGGTGTTCTTTGACGAATTGACGATGTTATCGTCGTTACAATGTTTCCGGTGTTCTTTGACAAATTGACGATGTTATCCTCGTTATTTTACACCCAGCTTCCTTCACGATTCAACAATAGTTTCACAAATTCACATATACATTTTGAGATCTCCTCGAGGACCGACCGTCTCCTTTCGCTCTCGGTAGACAAGTGGTTCGACTATGCGATCTCACAGGTCGTTACGCGTCGATACAATTCGGCGCTCACGACGTCGTATGCCGGTGTCTTTGTCAGATATAGACGTAATATAGGACCACGCTCGCAGTTTTCTTTGTCTAACGCTCGTTGTGTTAGACAAAGATATATGTAGTCGTCGATACGAGTGCGTATGATAATTGTCGAGGATTGAGTCTTAACTTAAGATTTGACGCGTTAAATATTATTGAGGTGCTCGAGGAGTCGTCTCGAGTTTCCGACGTCGAGAAAATATTCCGGTAACAGTGGACATATAGAATCATCATATATTTTCAATAGTCAATATGAACTTATAGAACTAATTTCTAAAGAACTATATGAAAACAAATAATTTTCATATACTATATATTATAGCTTATATTCCTATTGTCCATAGCGTATATAATCTATATATGAATAACATCGATATCATATATTGTCTGTCAGAAATATAACTATTAATTTTCTTTTTCAACTTGGCATCGAACAGAGACGAAATTTGTTCCTATTATATAAAATATATTTGATTTATATAGTTCTTTAGAAATTGATTATATAAATTCATATGGACTATGCAAAATATATATAGTTTCCATATATCCACTTTCGTATATAGCTTCTATAAAAATCTTTATATATAATTTTAATACAATCTTTATATAATGTTTTAATTTGGTTTACTACAAATCCGAAACCGCTATAAAAAAAATGCTCCCTAGTGTCGAAATATACCATTTTGTTATTATAACTAATTGGAATTGTCCATACGCGTAAGAAAAATATTGTTGTACCTGAGGGATAAATATGAATGTTCAAGTGCACCTGCTAGTGACGGGATTTCCCGTTGGCGTTTCTGCATGCCCGAAGAAGGGGAAGGGCCATTCTATACGCGGGATACTAGATGGTAGTGGAAGCACTCGACTCCAATGGTGGGGATACGCTTGGAAGTAATGGAAATTTTTTTTCTTGGAATAATTTGAGTAAAAATTGACCGATTCCATGAGCCGTTCGGAACGTAAAATATGTCGCTTATAATGCTCTGATTGACAAAGCCATATGTTGGAATAAATAAATATTGTCAGATTGTTTAGTAAAACTATTTTTCAGTCCTCCATCCAGAAATAAGCGTTTGTCGTAAGCTATTGTTTCCAAAAACCACACTTTTCCGACGTCAATCTGAAATAATAAATTATGATCCAAGTGCGGAAATAGTTTTTCTAACGAGTATTGTACAAAATTTTCCCTCACAAGGCTTGAAAATGGCGATTTATGCACGCGGAGAATGAATAAAACTTTCATTATTGCACCGAGTGAAATAAATCAAAATTTCGGTTATATAAAATGAATGCATTTCAGCGAACGATTATCTGGGATGTATTTCTATAACTGTTTCTATGAATGTTATTAGTCGTTTTTTGTTTATTTATACCGTAAATATGTTATATAAATAAATTAATTTTAAAAAAATATGAGGGATTCTACGGGACCTTCGCCACCCCAAAAAAAAATCAGGTTCAGCGGTGTTTATTGATGGACCAAATTTCAAAATTCTAAAAAAATAGTTGACCGGAATATGCAAATTTTTTCGTTTTTTATCGTTTTTCATTTAATCTGTAATATCTCAGAAACTATTGATCGTATCGAAATCATTAAAAGACGAAAATGTGCATTTTTTATGGCCAACAAGAAAAAAATATATTCAAAATTAATTGCTTAATTTCAGGTCACATTTTATGGAAAAAACGACAAAATTTTTTTTTTTTTATGGTTGGACTTCAGATTTTTTCATCGGACAAATTGTCTCGGAATCTTTGAGTGATCGCCGAATTTTGAGTATTCTTTTTTCATGGGATGGCCCAATGCTGTGACGTTACAGCAACCTGAATGTTTTTAATATATATAAAAAAATCCATATTCAAAATTAAAATTAATTAAAATGGTTGAACTTCAGATTTTTTCACCGGACAAATTGCCTCGGAATCTTTGAGTGATCGCCGAATTTTGAGTATTTTTTTTTTTCATGGGATGGCCCAATGCTGTGAGGTTACAGCAATTTCAATGTTTCAAATTTCGAATTTTAATTAATTTTAATTTTGAATATGGATTTTTTTATATATATTAAAAACATTCAGATTGCTGTAACGTCACAGCATTGGGCCATCCCATGAAAAAAAAATACTCAAAATTCGGCGATCACTCAAAGATTCCGAGACAATTTGTGCGATGAAAAAATCTGAAGTCCAACCATTTTAATTAATTTTAATTTTGAATATGGATTTTTTTATATATATTAAAAACATTCAGATTGCTGTAACGTCACAGCATTGGGCCATCCCATGAAAAAAAAAAATACTCAAAATTCGGCGATCACTCAAAGATTCCGAGACAATTTGTCCGATGAAAAAATCTGAAGTCCAACCATTTTTATTAATTTCAATTTTGAATATGGATTTTTTTATATATATTAAAAACATATATTAAAAAAAATACTCAAAATTCGGCGATCACTCAAAGATTCCGAGACAATTTGTCCGATGAAAAAATCTGAAGTCCAACCATAAAAAAAAATAATTTTGTTGTTTTTTCCATTAAATGTGACCTGAAATTAAGCAATTAATTTTGAATATATTTTTTTCTTGTTGGCCATAAAAAAATGCACATTTTCGTCTTTTAATGATTTCGATACGATCAATAGTTTCTGAGATATTACAGATTAAATGAAAAACGATAAAAAACGAAAAAATTTGCATATTCCGGTCAACTATTTTTTTAGAATTTTGAAACTTGGTCCATCAATAGACACCGCTGAACCTGATTTTTAGATAAAATTTGAGATTTTTTTTTTTTGGGGGTGGCGAAAGTCCCGTGGAATCCCTCATATGTTAAAAATGAAGTTGAAATATGTTGAAATGATATATTCGCATACGAAGTAAAAGATATTTATTTAAGAGAGAACAGACATTCGTGATTGAGATGTGAACAACAACTGAACTGTTGATAGAGGTTGCTAAGGGAAGTAAAATAAGATAACATCATATTTCGATATATGTCGAAGAACATAGGGTAATACAATTTGAATTCCAACACTTCCCCTCAAATTTTAGAACACTATAGTTCTAGATTTTTACAGATTTGACTCCAAGATCCTCAGTAAATTTACGATGTTGCGCACTTGGAAGACTTTTCGTCAAAATATCGGCAACCATATTGTTTGTCACTGTATATTCCAATTGAACTTCCCCATTTTCGATAGATTCTCGGATGAAGTGATATCTCATATCGATGTGTTTTGTTCTTGGGTGAAACATACGATTTTTCGCCAATAACTGAGCTCCTTGATTGTCGTTAACTACGGTGATTTGCGTCGTGTCATTCAGTCTGATTTCCATAAGAAATCCGCGAAGGTGAAGAGCTTCTTTTATACCTTCTGTCAGTCCCATGTACTCAGCTTCAGTTGAGGATAATGCGAGGGTACGTTGTTTTCGAGATTCCCAACTCACTGCACCGTTACTGACAATGAATGTATATCCAGTATAGGAACGTCGATCGATGATACACCCTCCCCAATCTGCGTCGATGAAACCTTTTATCTCGCAGTTATTCTTCGTGTAGACGATTCCGAAGTCCATGGTACCTTTTAGGTACCTTAGTACTCTCTTCGCAGCAACCCAGTGTTCTCTTCTATGACATGTATTGAATTGGCTGAGGCAACTAATGATATACGAAATATCGGGTCTCGTAGCAACGGCTAGATAATTCAATGCCCCTATAAGTTCGCGATATGGCCTTTCTTCAGTTTCGTCCTCAGAGTTGCTTTCGATTTTCTTCAATTTAACGTTCGTATCTGATGGTGTCGATATTGGATTACAATTTTCCATTCCAAAACGTTGTAAATTATCGCGAATGTAGCCCTTTTGAGACATACTTATGTAGTCCTTAGTCTGTAGAATCTCTATTCCGAGGCAGTAGTGGATGTTTCCAAGATCCTTTACTTCGAACTTTCTTGATAATCCATCGACTATGTGTGTCAAATCAGATTTATTTTTATAAACGATGACTATGTCGTCTACGTATATAAGGCACAAAAGAATATCATCCGATCGTCTCGTGATATATATGCAAGGATCTGCATTAATCGGCTTCATTCCAAGACTTTTGAGTTCACTGTCGAGTCTTTTGTGCCATTGACGTCCTGACTGTTTGAGTCCGTATAATGATTTCAATAATTTACACACTTTGTCGCCTTGAATGTCTTGAATCATTTCTTTTGCTCTGATGCCTATTGAATCATTAGTTCCGCTCCGTCGAGCAATTTCATTCAATGATTCTTCTAGGAGTTTCGGTTTTTCCATGAATATTTCCTCTGCTATAGTTCCGTTCAAGTACACTGAGAGAAATATGCGTAGTCGTGGCAACTATTTGGGGACAACTGTGAGTCTGTAGTTAATAGAACTATTTTTTTTGGTTATGTCAACGTAATGATTGTTATCGTAACTTCGCCGTATAGTTACGGTAATCATTACAGATCAACTACATCTTTGTTGTTGCGCTAACTACATAAACTGCACAAGCAACTACGGAATTGTTGTTACGGTAATTAAACCCAAACCAGTTGACAGAAATATTTCAATTAGTTGACCGAACTTAAAAATCATAATTAAATACGGGGACAGTTACAAAATCGCAGTTGGTGCAACTCGGCTAGTAAGTTCCACCAACTATACGACTGCTGTCACGACAACTGTACACGGAATGATGCGACAGCCTCTTAAATTCCTCCCGCCGAGTTGGCGCAAATATTTTTGTAGTTAAACCAACTACATTTTGCTGTGAACTTTTATACTGTTGCGTCACAGTTGCCGAAACTATTTCAATTAGTTGACCGAACTTAAAAATCATAATTAAATACGGGGACAGTTACACAATCGGAGTTGGTGCAACTCGGCTAGTAAGTTCCACCAACTATACGACCGCTGTCACGGCAACTGTACGCAAAATGTTGCGACAGCCTCTTAAATTCCTGCGGCCTAGTTGGCGCAACTATTTTCGTAGTTAAACCA
The DNA here is from genome assembly GCA_963970395.1 of Ephialtes manifestator. Taxonomy (NCBI): domain Eukaryota; kingdom Metazoa; phylum Arthropoda; class Insecta; order Hymenoptera; family Ichneumonidae; genus Ephialtes; species Ephialtes manifestator. Next base: position 14,222,003 of record OZ019971.1, read on the forward strand.
ACTACATTTTGCTGTGAACTTTTACTGTTGCGTCACAGTTGGCGGAACTATTTCAATTGGTTGACCGAGCTCGAAGACCATAATTAAATACGGAGGCAGCTATAGAATCGCAGTTGATGTAACTTGGCTAGTAAGTTCCACCAACTGTACGACTGCTGTCACGATAACTGTACGCAAAATGTTGCGACAGCCTCTTGAATTCCTCCCCGCCAAGTTGGCACAACTATTTTCGTAGTTAAACCAACTACATTAGCGTCGTTGCTATGCTCGCGTAGCAACAACACTCACTAACCAATCAGGGGCCGACCAAACAGACGCGTGCTGGTTGCCGGCAAGAGCCACGCAAGGAGTCACGTGCCTTTTACTTCGTCGCAACGGCACCGGCATTTCGCCACGCTACATCAACGGGTGAGATGCGAGCAGTGCGAGCAGTAGTGTGACGACTATACGAAGAGGCACGACGAGTGACAACACAACGACAATCGTTCAATGAATGAAATAAGTTACATCAAGGACAACTATGGAGAATCAGGACAAAGATACTAGTGGTAAGTACATTTACTTAAACAATGTTCCGAATATACGTTTAATAAGTAAAATAAAAATATTTGGCGTGCTAAATCTGCAATGTGCTCGAGATGTCTTCAATTTAACGTAATCAGAAGAGTAGATTTGTTTTTATTGTGCTAATAAAAGTAAAGCTTCCAGAAAAATCACTTCAGTTCCGAAGAATCGGTTTTCGTGTAGAATACATGGATATTCGTTTTTAAAAATGAAACTGAGATGAACCGAGTAGCCTCATGGCGCCGTCCATTCTCAATTGCTGCTGGTTGTTCGTCTTCAAGTTTCAAAAATTCGAAATTGTAGCATTAATATCCGTTTCACTTGAATATTATAGCACACTGGATAACTAAAATAAAAATATTTAGCATGCTAAATCCGCAATTTGCTCGAGATGTTTTCCATTTAACGTAATCAGAAGAGTAGAATCGTTTTAATTGTGCTAATAAAAGTAAAGCTTCGAGAAAAATCGCTTCAGTTCCGAAGAAGCGGTTATACAGAGTGTGTGAGAGCGAGAGAGATAGGCAGATTCAACGTTAAGTCGACGCGAGTGAGCACGTCCAAGCAGCGGCAGCGTGCAAACGTGTATATGTGTAACCGTGCGTCGTTCAGCGTGCAACAAACTCAACGCGTGTTCTCTCACTGCCTCAGTAACAAAGAAATATATATTCACCATTTCTACGGATACGGCTTTCTTCACAACGACAACATGTATTATGTTGCTTTCGAATACATTATATATATTTCATTACATTCAATTAACGAAAGCGACATAGAAGTTCATTTCGGTGAAAATCGATAATTTTTATTTTTTTATTCTTTTTATTTGTAACAACGATTATTAATGTTCACCACATGTTTTTTGGATAATGTTTCTAGAAGAATCCGCGTTAAGTGGCTGACAGTTTTCTTTTGATAATTAAATGTTATTTGTCGATAACTTTTTTAATTCATTAAACAGAATTGACAAAAACGAATGCAATTAAAATAAACAAAACATACATGTTGGTTTCGGAGAAAATCGAGGTGATTCGTAGTAAATTCATTGTATTTTCGTACAATGTTTCATTTACTTATTATTCTATTTGGAGCAACGCTTTTCAAAGTTGCGTCCACGCGTTTTTTGGATAACGTTTCTAGAAGAATCCGCGTTAACTGGCTTGCAGTTTTCTTTTTCTAATTGAATGTTATTGAATAAAACATTTAATTAATTGAATAGAATTGACAAAAGTGAATTAAATAAAAATGGAGAAAAACATATAAGTTGGTTTCGGTAAAAATCGAGGTGATTCGTAGTAAATTCATTTCATTTTCGTACATTGTTTCATTTACTTATTATTCTATTTGTAGCAACATTTTTCAACGTTGAGTCCACGCGTTTTTTGGATAACGATTCTAGAAGAATCCGCGTTAACTGGCTTACAGTTTTCTTTTGATAATTAAATGTTATTTGTCGATAATTTTTTTAATTAATTAAATAGAATTGACAAAAACGAATTCAATTTAAATGAACAAAACATACAAGTTGGTTTCGGTAAAAATCCAGGTGATTCGTGATAAATTCATTTCATTTTCAAACATTGTTTTCTTTTTTTTTAACGTTCAACGTTGTGTCGAATGTTTATCGAATAACCTTCTTAGAAGGACCCGCGTAAGCTGGTTCAGTTTACTTTTGATAATTAAATGTTGTTTGTCGATAAATTGTTTAAATAATTAAATAAAATTGACAAAAACGAATTAAATAAAAATAAACAAAACATATAAGTTGGTTTCGGTGAAAATCGCGATAAATTCGTTTCATTGTCGTACAATTTTCATTTTTTTAAATTTGTAGCAACGTTTTACAACGTTGCGCATATATAGCAAATGAGATGTTTCCTATGTTTAGCTCGAGGTGGATTTTAAAAATGATTACAGGGCGAGAGAAGATAATGTGCCGGTAAAATGGCCTGCTCTCTCACGGAAAATACTTCATGTGGCGCGCAAAACGATCGCTTCTAGAAAGATCCTTGAAAACGTTGGTTAATGTCTTGTACTACTTTAAAATGTTGTGTGTTTAACGATGCTCTTGTTTATAACTTCACCGTTGCTTAAGAAAAATCAGAGCAATACGCAGAATTCGCAATCGTTCTTCTATTTCTTTCGGTCCGTGTAGGAATTACTCCATCATCTGCGGAATCTCGATCTATGTGCATCTTAGAAAGTAGAAATACTGTTTGTCGATACAAAGAACTAACCCCCGCTAATCCTTTTGTTGTAGATCGCCAATTTGTTCTAGCTTCATGTTTAATGAGGTTCTTTCGAATATAATTTAAACGGCCGTATTTTTTACCCTGGCTCTGTTTAGTAGATAGCCAATCAATGGCGCTAAATGACACTTGAGACTCTTTGTTTATTCTTATGATCTCAGACAAGTAGAATGGGAGACGTGCACTAAAGAGTTGCAAACTAAGCCGTTAGCCTTACCTTTCTGAACGTTAAGGGTTTCAATTTTTTAAGATTGTAATGAAAGACCTTCTTGTTGCCATACAAAAGTTTTGAGGTTGGTTTTCGATTAAATTGCTAAAAAGTGATGTAAAAAATTTTAACAGACTTTTCGGGTTAGTTCGTCAGTCAGTTGGCATGCGTCGAAAGAACCTCAGCAGCAGTCCTCTTCCAAGTTTGCGTTCATTTATATCTGCTATGCTCCTCGCATGCTTTTCTATTAAAAATTTGTACCGTCGAGACTAAATTAAGAAATCGTAACCACGTTAGATCATAGTATTGTCCTTGCACATTTCAGTGGAATCTTCAATGTAGTTGCTACTAATGGTTACGTTACTGCTTTTGTAGAAGTTAGTTTAAGCGAATAAATGATTCGGGAATTCAAGTCAACCCATACATTTTCAGACGACGTTCCTCCAGAGATTCTCGCTCTTCGTGCATTGCCGTACCTGTTTCGGCCTACTAACATGACTGAACCGGACTGAAAAAAACAACGTGCGACCGTCTCACAAAGAACAGGCTGACTCGTTCATCAGCTGGATCAACGTAAGTTTTCCTGCCTGCTTAATCTAATTGATTACGGGGCCTGCAAAGTACATACTGAAATGTTCAGTTTCTCAGTACCGAAAATCTGATTAGTTAATACTGATTAGTTAACAAATAAGCAGCAGCTCTACCGTAACATGATCGCTCAGTGTGAACGAAGTTGATTATTGTTAGAGAATCTTTTAACTATTTTTTTGTGGTCTGCAAACTGCGCGGAGAATGTTATCGGAAATAAAAATTTGAAAGAAATTTTCAATTTGTTTTGAACAGGAGGTTTCTCAGTTAGAGGAAGTATTGACAACGCATCGACGCATTGCGGAAAACTTCAAACTGACTCTTCAACCGTTTAACGGTGCCGTCGGACCTCCAAACAAAGTGACAGCAGTGTACTTCATCATAAACGATGTAAAGTTCCACTTCAATGATGTTATTAGACTCCGAAAACGGTCTCGAGTTCCTAATGATATCGAACGAACCTGCCCTTTCTAAAGCTATTAATCTTGTAACGTTGTGGTAGTAGATAAGAACAAGCAGACGGAAAAAATATTTACAAGTGCACGAAGTTTTATAATTTAAATGCGTGTACGTAAAAGAAGCCTGTGATACGTTGTTTCCACGGTTCAGTATAATAGTTTTAAGTTTGTTTTAACAATAACTTTCAAAGGCTTGTCTTAAAACGAAGGGTTCGCGCGCGATATTCTGCCATGAATTCTTCGGTTCGTTCACGAATCGCGATCGCCCAACCACCCTCTACGACTCGACAGGCACAGAATTCTATGTTTTCGTTAATAATTTTGTGCAATGTATGCCAAGATTTCCTTTGTACCAAGAGCGTATAATAGTATTAATGTTAAGTGTTAGTGTTAAGTTTCTGTTCGTAATTACAAGAAAGTATTTTTTCCATCTGTGTGAATCTAAATGATACATTCTATCATGCATTCTTTCGATCATTTAAGATTCGCGCTTACAGATCGCCTGTGACTCGACAGGAACCGGTTTATATATTTTTGTTCGTAACTTATTGTTAATGTGTCTCAAGAGTTCCTTTTTATCAATACCGTCCAACGGTAGTTACGTTACTGGTAGTATTAAGCCCGTTCTTAGATATCGTTTGTCAAACGAAGTTCGATTTGTCCAAAGATATTTTTACGAGAATTACAAACGATGTTCCTTACCAATAATGAGTTTCTTCAATTTAATACTTGTTCATGTTTTTATTTCGTACGCAAATATGTAACTTAATATGATTCTATTTTTTTCTTTGATAATAAAGCTTTGTTGATGTATTTTGAATATAAATTGAGTGATTTTAACCAAATGTTACCAGTCGTCTACATATTAAAACCTTGATAAACTTACAGGAAGCGGGGAGTGTGTGTAAAAAATTCACAAGGTTACGCGTCTATTTTAATAGACCCGTTGTTCCGTCTTTCGAAGCATTTTTAACAGATACAGATTTCAGTGAGGAGTTCACCGTACTATGTAACACTAGTACTGCCAATAATGAACATTGTTAACCGTAACATTATAGTAGTTAAGAGGGTTAGAGTTAAATGTACGTACAGTTGAACAATCAACGATAGTCGAAACAAAAGAAAAAAATGATTATCACAACCTTTTTCCACAGTTGACAGTAATGATATAATGCGGTGCCCACAATACGACGAAATGACGTTAGTTGAACTCAATTATTGTAGTTCCCGTAACAAGGAATACGCAGTGTGTTGCAGATTGCACTGTTAAGTTCCCACAACTGTATTGCACTAGTACTATCAACTAAAAACGTTGTTAGTATTGGAAGGACATCCTTAGGTAAGTACAAATGATGATATATAGTTAACGTAACATACCGAAAACAGTTAGAAATACTAGAAATCTGTTTTAGCTGCAACTGATGATTTGTGGTAACCACAAATTGCATATTTCAGTTGATTTAACTAATACAAAACCCCACGAGTAACACTTAAAACTGAAGTTAGGACTACCTACAAAATGAGGCTGCTGAAACGATTTTTTGTAGTTGACTATGGAACATTATCGTAGTTCAATGAATCAATATTAATTGTTCCTTGAACTACAGCGAAAGGTTAATATTAACATCAAATAATAGTTACTGCAGTAAGAAAAATTAGTGTATGTTATCCACAATTTGTAATTGCCGTAATAAAAAAAAATAGTTGTGCTACCTACGGATCTTCGTCACTGCAACTAATGCAGCTGGGTTAGTTACGAATAGTTGTGCTAACCACAACTTTTAGTTCTCACAACTATTTTATTCAGTTGACATAACTTTTCGCGATTAGTTCGAACAACCTAAAAAAATAACTAGATTCATATTTAACCCTGAATTCGTAGTTGCCACAACCCAAAATTTCTCTGAGTGTATGCTGTTGTGATGTCTAATTGATGAATGTTCATATCCAGTTTCACAGCGAGAGCCAAGAGTAATCGAAATGAACTGATTCTAGCTACTGGTGCAAAAGTATCATGATAATCGATTCCTGGACGTTGTGTAAAGCCCTGCGCGACAATACGAGCTTTTCGTCTCTCGATAGTCCCATCTGGTTTATATTTGTTCCGCAGTATAGTTCGACATCCAATAACAGACCGATTTTCTGGTCTTGATACCAGTTTCCATGTATCATTTTTAATTAAGCATTGAGTTTCTTCTAAAATCTCATTTCTCCAGTCTTCTGCTTCAGGTCCGGACAATGCTTGTTTCCATGGAATTTCGGCAATGTTTGCTTCTTCTACAGCTAGCAGCAAGTTACATCCATCGTCGGGTGTTTCGTTCGACGGCTCATATGTTTCCGAATTTTCATTAATGATATTTTGTGTTTCGTCAATTAATTCTTCCTGGGCATCACCATTTTCTTGAACGTTTGATACTGGAACCATGTTATATTGTTTACGTGGACGGCCAGGTTGTCCATTCCGAATTTTTAATGGTCTTCCAGGTCCCTTTTTGAGTCTTTGTTCGTGTCTTGGTTGTTCAGTATCATTTCGGTTATGTTCCGTTTCGTTGGAATGATTTTCGACCTCGACCATAGGATTTTCTGCTTCGATTTCGGATTCTTCGTTATCTTCAGTAGAATCTTCACCATTTAGTTCTTGAATTGCTTCTTCAGGAAAATTTCGATTTTCACCGAACGGTGGGTTTTGATTTTCGTTGGTGATGATATCAATTGAATTTGTTTCGTTAGCTTCCGGGATTCCAACTACCTTCTTGTGATAATCTCCGACTCCAATTTCGTTCGTAAATCGGATATCACGTGCTATTACGACTTTGTTTTCGGCCAATATCCATACTCGATATGCTTTCGAGTTCTCATCGTATCCAAGGAAAATGCATTGTTTCGCAGATGCGTCGAATTTTCCTCTTCCTGGAATTTTGTTCAGTATAAAACCATTTTCGCCGAATATTCTAAAATATTTCAGGTTTGGGTGTTTGCCCGTCCACATTTCGAAAGGCGTTTTGGTTTCGATAGCTCGCGTCGAGCACCTATTTCTGATATAGTTAGAGGTAGCGATAGCTTCCGCCCAAAAATTTTTAGGAATGGCTGATTTGATAATCATACACTTCCCCATTTCCACGAGAGTACGTTTCTTTCTTTCAGCAATTCCATTCTGTTGGGGTGTATATGGTACTGTCAATCTATGGTGAATGCCCTCCGCCCTCAAGAATTCTTTGAATTTATTCGAACAATATTCCGTACCATTATCGCTTTGGAGGTTCTTTATTTTCTTGCCAGTTTGTTTCTCGACGATATTCTTGTATTCTTTGAATGCCTCTAATACATCACTTTTGTTACGAAGAAATCGAACTTCGCACCATCGAGAATAGTCATCGATGAAAGTGACAAAATATTTCGCTTTCCCCCTGTATTCAGTACGAATTGGCCTACATATGTCACTGTACAATTTCCAGCAATTCCGAGCATCTTTCGGAGCAATGCTGAAATGGCAGAGTAGTTGATTTACCTTCAAGGCAGGTTTTACATGGTGGAAGATTTTTATCAGTTCCCGGATCCATTCCGACAACTTTACCGCTCTTGTGCATCTCGAGAAGATCGCTCGTGTTTATGTGACCCAGACGTTCGTGCCAGAGTTCTAATTTAGATTTCTTTTCTTCGATGGACGTGACACATGCTTCTTGTTCAGTAGTTTCTTGTATGTAATACAAATCCTTGTTTCTATAAGCCTTCAGTTTTATATTTCCGTGTCGATCTTCCACGGTGGCTTTTTTTTCGTCAAATATGACCTTGTATCCCACGTCAGTAATCTTTGCGACCGAAACCAAGTTCGTTCTCAAGTCAGGTACATATAGAGTGTTCTTGATGTGCATACGATTTTTGTTTGTTCCGTTCGTACTTGTAAGTGTCACGGTACCTTTCCCTCGAACTTCAGTAGACGAGTTACTCGCGAGGTATAATTTCTTGCGTTCCGATTCTTCCAAATCGTCGAAACTATTTCGGTCTTTACATAAATGTGACGTACATCCACTATCAAGACACCATTTTCCTTCCGTATCTTCAACGTTTGTGTTAAAAGCTGTGTCGTTGCCCGCAGAGACTAAGAAGCTTATGTCTTCGACGATTTCGGCGTTTTCATTTTTCTTAGGACAGTCTGCAACTTTGTGTCCGACCTCTCTGCATCGATGGCATTTGAATCTAAATTCCGGCTTCGCGTTTTCCTTCGTTTTGTTAAATTTATTCCACGGTTTTCGAATGTACATTGCGCCAGTTTCATCTTCTTTTGATTTTTGTTTTCTACCGTTATATTCATCCAATAGTTTAATCTTCAATGAATCGGGTTCAGGAAGTTTTTCTTGCGCTTCGATGGCACATCGAAAATTATCGTAATTCTCTGGTAAGCTTTGTATTAGCATAATTGATTGTAATTCATCACTCACTTCAAACTTCAAATCCGATAGTTTTGCGATGATATCGAAAAATTCGTCAATATGTTCGCGGATATCTCTATCGCCGTCTAATCGGAGCGTCATTAGTTGTTTCCACAGTGACGATTTTCGAGCGGGTCCTTTCGATTCGTAAATGGCCTCTAGTTTAATCCAAATATCCCGCGATGTTTCACAATTTCGTACTTGTTTCAATTCAGAGTCTCCGATGATCAAATATAGATCTGCTTTTGCCTTGTCGTCTTCTTCTTTCCAAGTCTTCAAGGCGGCTTCGGATGCAGCATTTCCTACTATGACTGCTGGTTTCGGGTTGTTTCCGTTCACATAGTTCCATGTTTTATTCTTTATGAAGATGGCTTGTGCTCTCAGTTTCCAAGTGTCGTAATTCGTCCGTGATAGAGCTGATATACGTAATGTATTTCCTGATTCCATAATAATTCGTTGAGCGTACGATATTTTGACTATATTCCGAAATATTATGTATCCTCGTATTTATACGCGTAATCCTGGGCCCATAACCTGTTGAAATGATATATTCGGATACGAAGTAAAAGATATTTATTTAAGAGAGAACAGACATTCGTGATTGAGATGTGAACAACAACTGAACTGTTGATAGAGGTTGCTAAGGGAAGTAAAATAAGATAACATCATATTTCGATATATGTCGAAGAACATAGGGTAATACAATTTGAATTCCAACAAAATATAGCAAATGTGCAATGTAGTTCTCAGTAATTGGTAGCACTGAAAATGGATACAAACGTCGCAGTTTCAGCGTATTCAGTGGCTGACTCGAAAGCTACATTGCCACACGTCGTAGCTTGCTTTATCGTTTCATGGAAACGAACTACAATTTTCAGTTTAATTTCAACAATAAGTATCTTGATAATTAAGCAGACTTATTAGTTCATTGTTCATGGAAATTTTTCATTAAAGTGGCAAGTATTTTCCCATCTGTTTTTATTTAATTCTTAACATTTGTATAATCGTACGAGAGTCGAAATAGAGTCATCGTATGATTTTTGCTATGTCACCCATGTATAACATCACAACTTAAGTATTTCATTACTTAACAACCATGTAGACTAATGACTTCAAATTTTGCACAGATTCCTGATACCTACTCGTGAATATTCTCAAAGAATTTAAACGAATTTTTATCATTATGCGATGACTGAATAATCTCCTTAAAATAACACTTAAAGCTACGTATAATTAATTGTTTACAATTATATAACTCGAAAACAGCTCGTCTTAAGAAAAAAAATGCAAGAGACAAAAAAGTTTTATCTTGACGATAAATCATGAATAATAATTAACAATCTTTTTTTTGTTAGTTACCATTGAAATTATTTCAAAAACCAAATTTATCACTTCATTCTTCGTGGAAATTGTTTATTAAAATGGCAAGTATTTTTCCCAACTGTTTTTATTTATTTCTTAACGTTTGTATCATGGTGCGAGAGTCAAATTAGAGTTATCTTATAGTTTTTGCTATGTCGCTCATGTATAACATTACAACTTAAGTATTTAATTACTCAACAACCATGCAGTCTATGATTTCGAATTTTGCAGTATGTCGTGATATCTATTCGCGAATATTGTCCAAAAATTTGGACGAATTTTTGTCATTATGCGATGACTTTATGCGATCATGACATTATGCGATGAAAGAATGCAGATAATTATTTTGTAATTAATTTTTCCGTTTTTTTTAGACAGGACATAAGTGCACATACGGTGCACATAATATGTATATCCTCCTGAAATCCAGTGTATGTTCGATGTACATGAATAAGTGTCTCCTTTACAGATACATTTCATATACCTAGGACATTGTATATACGCAAATATTTATACGATGTATATGCAATGTATGCGAAAACGCTATATGGATACATGCTTAGGTAATTAATTCGTGGGTGTTTGATTTTCTTCCTATGTTCATGGATTGCATATACATGAAATATCTTACGAATGTGTCCGTACCTGCTCTCAAATTCCTATTATTCAAGTATGTGCATAGAATGTGTTCTTGATATTCATGCGTGTATATACCTGCATGTATGTAGAATAAATATCCATAAAATATACAAGATATACTTTTCACATTAAGGACCTAAAATGGATGTATATCGAATATCTGATGCTATATGGGATGCGGACGATTCCCACTTTTTTGCCCCCACTCACAATGCCGTAGTCGTAGTTTATACTCGTGCGTCGAACGCCTTTGGAGCCCTGCTTTTAGGTTAAGTATGTACATTCGTGGTGTTCATGTGTAGATATTAAGATAGTTCAACAATAGAAGTACCAAAGAAGAAGAAAAAAGTTCTCACTAACAGTGAGAAGACGAATGTAATTGACAAACTCGACAGAGGCATACCTCCAGCGAAGAGATCTAGTCAAAAGAAACTAATAAATTTCGGACGCGATTTTGGGAAATGCGGCCGAAATTTTCCGGGTCCCATGTTGGGCGCCAATTTATAACCGGCTTCCTTTTTTATTAGGTGGGGGAAGGGGTAAGTGAAAAAGAATAAGAACAACGAAATAATTATCCGAAAAGTAACAAGAGTTTATTTAATGACTGTGCCGGACTCACCCGCTACTTCCATGCAGCAGCGATCGGGCACAGAAATAAACTCGGAGTAGTCGTAGGAGTCGATGAACCATTTGCCATCCCGGTCGTTTTTCCTTCTAATTATTTTGTCAAACGTGGAACAAGCCATATCACGCCCATTTGCTGAATAAGGCTTCCTGCTGTCGATTGCAACTTTTGAAATTCGCTTCCGTTGGGCGCGTGCGATTTTCGTTGTCGTGCATGTGCATATATCACAAGTCGTCATAAGCACTTCGAACGGTTCAATGCGCTGCCAACTACCACCACGCTTGGTGGCTGCCACGTTGCTGAACTGCTACACTGCTATGCTGTTACTCTTCTGCGTTATTTCATGTGCTGTAACGTGGTGGATTTTTGGCACCACGTTCCTTTGACGTAATTTATTTATTGTATTTAAAATGGGACGTCCGCCATCGAATTTCTCTCCAGGGGTCTATTTTGGTAGTTTAAAGTAGTATTAATTAATTTTTATTTAGTTGTATTTTAGAAAATCTCAGCTCCTCACTTGTCCTTTCGCTGAGCATCACCACCGAGGGAGGAAATTTTAGTAAGAAGCTGCATTTTCGTTCGCTGTCGGCATGCTGTCCCGTTTCCCGGGGACGAGCATTAGCCCTGAGAGAGTGCGGAACCGAGGGGTGTGCAGTTATTCCTCACCTTCACGCGGAGTGGACGCCAACTGAAGGTTGGAATTCCCGACGAGATCGTCCACCTCGTCGACGAAATCCACAACTTGAGACAGAGGGCGACGGACGACTGGAATCTTACCACCGTCGTGCCTGCTCTGCCCGATTAGAGCAATGGACCTCCACTATTTTTAACCGCCAAATTTTGAGGAAAAGATGAGGATCCGGCGCTTGGTGGGGAATTCGTAAGTGCCCCGGAGCAGCCCCTGGATTCACGAAGGATGCGGATCCAAGGACGATATCACGCCACCGCGTGCGATCTATCTCTCGGCTTCTCGAATCGAGAGACGGCACCTATACAACAGAGGATGCCTAAGAGATCGTCCAGAGAGCAGCGTTGGCCGGTTCCACGGTAGTTGACGCACCGCAGGCTGAGGCGGGGCGTATCAGCTGTCGGAGAATTCGATGGACACCGGGCGAATAAATAATCACTTGCAAAAGAAACCACAAAAATTATCGTGTGGTCCGAGGTCATCTCTAAAAGCCATGATTGCAAATTTATTCGCTGTCGGGTGTGAAGAACTTCACGACAATTTTCGTAATTAAGTTGAGAGGCAGCGTAACGAGGAGCAGCGTGGATGAGAATAGTAGGGCGGATGAGCCTCACGTGACAGCTAATGATATGGGAGTAATTTCGCTAAGTGGGGCGATTCGCAAATTTGGGAGCGATCGCCAAGACCTGAGTAGCTTTTCGTGCCGAAACGTAATCGTCGGCGGACGTGCCCCAGTTGTCGTGGAAGTCAGTCAGCCTCCTCCGAAAAATAGACGGATGTCGGAAGATCAACCACCGAACCAGTGAGGGGCGTGAGTTATCGTTGTCCGAATTTGGTGTGATGTCGATTTTACGTGAGTTAATTAAGTCAGTTATTCGGTTAATGAAGTCAGTGAGTCAGTCAGTAAATGAGCAGGGTTTGAGCTGTCTTTCCGGAATAATCCCTCGGGAAAATTCTCCGGTATTATGTACTGCTATCCTAAGCCAAACCTTGCCAGAAATCAGTTCTGTTTAGTAATTGTGTGCCCCTGGAAGAGAGAAAAGCTGTCGCGAAAAGTTTAGTATAAGTTAGTCTAGTAATTCAGTAAATTAAATTGATCTGTCGTCTGATAAATTAAATTGAAATTTATTTTTGTTGCCGATTCTCTCATGATTTAATTTTTGAATTACCGTTCGTGCACCCGAGTTATGTTGCGAAGTTATTAGTTAATATTATAGTAATTATTTGAATTATGTTGCGAAATTATTAGTTAATATTATAATAATTATCTGAATTTTGTTGCCGGAAAAATTTAGCCTAGTAGAATTTTAGTTAGTCGTTCCTTGGTTTACTTAATTATTAATTGGAGTCAATGAGACAAATGTTATATTTTTCTGATCGTGATGTCGAGCGGTCGTGTCGGAAAATTGTTTCCGCGAGACCAAAACGACTGTAGAATTGAGATTCAGCCGATTCCGTAGGTGAAGGAAAGCGATTTAGAAATTATTTAGAGTCTCCATTAGTTTTCTTGTATTAGTAATTATAGTTTACATGCCGAACAAATATTCCTTTTCGTATAATTTTGTGATCTTTTGTTGCGTAATTATTTATTAATCTCGTAGTAATTAGTCCGCTAATTACTAAGTAAAATGGATCCTTATTATCTTGCGTTTAGTATCTATCGTAGGAAAAGATATTGAGACTCGTAGTGCCGCGTAATCAAGAAATTAGTTGTCGGAATTATTCTTTATATTGTTGCCGTCATTATTTGGACGAATTATGGTTCTAACTTTGGCATTTCTAAATTACTAATTTTGCGTAACTCTAATTTTCTAATTTTTTTAAATTCGAATTTTCTAATTTTTACATTTCTAAATTTTCCGGTATTTTCAATATCCTGAACTTTTTTATATTCTTTTTATTTTCCGTTGTATAATCTTCCGACAACTCTTAAAATTTGTCCATCTTTATATGTGTTATGTTACAATAGTTTTCTGAATAAATAATTAATTAATTTTGTTAATTTAATCCTGAGCTTAATTTTTTTGTCTGTGTGTGTCGGCCCTGCCCCTCTACCGTTAAGAGTTGAGCTAGTCGATTATTAGTTTGTCTTGCTGCCGAATCAGCTAGTGGCCGAGTCAAATCGGCGTTATTCTTGTGTTATTTAGGGTCGTCTTTTGGCGGCTGGCGCCCATGGGAGATAGCTGAGGAAACGCGGACGAAGGTGCCGGACAAAGTATTTTCTCGGTTACAGTGCATATATGCTGGTACTGTGCTGTATTGCTGTTCTGTCACGCTGCTATAGTGCTAGGCTGCAACGCTGCTATGCTGCTAAGCTGCAACGCTGCTGTGCTGCTATACTGCTACGCTGTAACGATGCTGTGCGGCTATACTCCTACGCTGTAACGATGCTGTGCTGCTCTACTGCTACGGTGTAGCTTTGCTATGCTGCTATACTGCTACACTGCAACGCCGCTGTGCTGTCGTACTGCTACGCTGCAACATTGCTGTTCTGCTGTACTGCTACGCTGCAACGATGCTGTGCTGCTATACTCTTACGCTGTAACGATGCGGTGCTTGCTCTACTGCTACAGTATAGCGTTGCTGTGCTGCTATACTGCTACACTGCACCGCCACATCACTACTCGAGCGCCACGCACCAGCCACACTCGATCCGCTGATCGATGCCGACGCACCGTAGTGCTCTCGAGCCGACAACTCCCGTGGATTACCGAGAGTACCCGAATACATCGAGGAAGAAGACGGAGGACATTTTCGGCACTTCGAGCCTTGCCGTCGTCGCCGTTAGAGCCGCTAAATAGTGTATAAGTCGAGAGTGACCGTTGGGAGCTGTCCACGGTGCTAGTGTGTGAGTAATTGTGTAAAATTGTGAGTGAGAAATTTGTGTGATTTTTTGAGTCCCCCTTTTTCCCCCTTTAGCACTGCATTTTTCGAGTTTATATTGTATAGTTTATATCGAGTTAACCGGCTGCTACCACGTGGACACCGGCATTTTTTCCATCGAGTTAATTAGTGTTTCGCGCGCGCGAGGTAGTGTGGTGGTGACCGCGAATACCTCGGCGATATTTATTATTACGTTTCCTTCCCGATATTATTCATATTTTTGCCCTTTATTATTTTCCCATTATTAGCTTTGCCATTATTATTTTTGCCCATCATTTTTTTTGTCCATTACCATTTCCGCCATTATTTTTGGCCCATTATTCTCTTTGCCCACTATTACTTTTGTCCCTTATTATTTGCCCATTAACTAGTTTTGCCCGTTATTATTTTCCCATTATTATTTTCGCCGTTATTTTTGCCCTGTTAATGAATATTCCCCGGCCTCAACCAACCCCCCCCCCCCTTCAGCCACACCGAGGTAATATTTAATTATCCGCCGATTTCGGGAATTCACGTCCTGGACGCAGCTGGACGGTGTGATCGCGGGCTGTTTGACTGCCGCTGGCGATCCTTTTAGTGCGAGTACACTCACGCAGTTGGGCGGCTAACTCCAACCTATGTCCACCCGACCGTGGAGACTACTCGTGTTGTGCGGAGTGTACTCATCAGCTAGTTGTCAGATGCTGACCGGGGTCAGATGGTGTCCTCTCCAGCCCACACACTCCCCACGTCACTCTGCCTAAGCTGCCGTAGTCTCTCTTATCGAGTCCTTGAGAGTCCCGTCGATCGGGTTTCCTTAAAACTACGCACTCATACCAGGAATATAAATGGGAAGGGGAGAGGGAAAGGGTGATTTGTACTCAAAATATGAATCTCTCCTAAATGCTTAAATATAATTAAAAACTAAAAAAAAACCAAATATAGGCGGTGCGTGATGACCTTCGAGCCGGCCTACGGGGCGGAGCTTATAAACAATCTACTTTGTTACAGATCTTATTACAGATAATGGTGATATAATGGATTCATTAATATTGATTTGTGAACTAAACATTGATCCATTTCTAAAGAAGCATTTGAATAATTTTAGTATTTTGCAAGAAAATGATGAATATGTGACATTCCATGCCAAGTCGATCAACGGCTGACCCACAAATCTTTTTCTAGTGGAAATTTTTTATGTTATTCTTCCAACTGAAAAATGCATGCAGACATTTTTTCAGATTTCTTTTTATCGGAATTTTTTACTTATGCATAATTAAAGCTATCTAAAAAACGCCCGAATTTAAAAATCCCAAACAATTTTCAAAAATGCTATGATGTGCAACAAAAAGTTTGAACCATAGACCAGAATGGGTCGAGACCTCCTGCTATTTTTTAATCCATTTTATAACATTATTCAAAGAATTTTTAAACGTTAAATAAACAACGCTTCAATTTTATAATCTCAATAAAATCTCAAAAGTACTTTGATAAATAAAAAAATTTTTGAGCAGGAAAAAGAGGAACAAGATCTTTTTCAATATTATGATATTAATTAAATGTAATTCAAATGTTAAGAAAAACGCCCCGATTAAAAAATCTCAAAAAAAATTTATTCCGTTAAGTTTTACTTAAATTTATCTATCATATACATGTGCTTCGGTATTTAAAATCGGTTTTGCATAATATTTTTCGTGTATGAAGAGTCCGTATTATATTTGGTAAAATTAATCATTACAGTACAACATTTTCATAATTTTTTTTTGTAAAACTACTGCAACCTTTTCTTCAATAATAATAAAAAAATTTAACATTCTCTAAATGCTTTTGTAGTTTTCCATGAAATTCATAAAATTCATTTTGTTCCCCCTCCAGATCGTCTGTTTTGTTTTACCTAAATTTATCTATCATATACATGTGCTTCGGTATTTAAAATTGGTTTTGCATAATATATTTCGTGTATGAAGAGTCCGTATTATATTTGGTAAAATTAATCATTACAGTACAACATTTTCATAATTTATTTTTGTAAAACTACTGCAACCTTTTCTTCAATAATAATTAAAAACTTTAACATTCTATAAATGCTTTTGTAGTTTTCCATGAAATTCATAAAAATTAATTACTTAATTGTGGTTAAATGTGATATCTGCAAACTTCTATTACCAGTATTATTGAAATTATTACTATAGATACAAACTTTATATGGAAATATATTTAATTAATTATCAACCTTTAGTTTCATTAAAAAAATATTTTAATTGTAAAAATATTGTACTATCTATTTATGAAATTTTTTTTGGTTGTTTTCACTATAAAATTATGTGTAAATTTTATAATGTGAAAGTTGTAGCTTAGTGTTGAAGTAATTCGTAGTTGATTCCTGTAGATCCGTCAAGTTTGCTGTCCGGAACAAGGAGCAACACTGCGCAAACGTAGCACACTAAATTCGTGTCTATACTTATTCTCAATTAGTTACTGGGTTTATAACTGTAGTTTTATAACTTTCCAGTCTATCCTCTCGTTAACCGCACTGGTCAATCTTCTTCAAGTATCACAGTTTAACTCAAGTTTTAAAAGTTCGTAGCGTCTTTGTATGCTTGGCCTGCCCCACAACTCGAGCCTGACTTAGCCAAACCCATTCACGTGCGGAGAGTCCGCACGTGAAGAAGGGGACGGTTCCGCACGGCTGAAGAAGGGGAAGGGCTAATGGGTACGCGCAACACTAGATTCTAGTGGACTTACTCGACTCTAATGCAGTGGCGGATTTACCCATACGCTGACTACGCTTAAGCGTAGGGCGGCAAGTTTTTAGGGGCGGCAAAATTGCGATTTTTTATTAATTTTTTTTCAAATCCGAGAGAATGGATGGGTTAGGGAATCGGAATATATTTAATGAATATAATTTTCGCGAAGTACAAACAGTTTTCAAAATGATGTGTATTACACAGCGCTCACAGTTAACAACCAAGTGGTTTACGGCGAGATTTTTGAGCTGCGAAATCGTCGATGATGTCGTCGTAGTCTATGGTCATCATTAGCTCGGCTTCGATGGCCAATATCGCCAATGCATTTAAGCGATCTTCCTCCATTGATGAACGCAGGTACGTTTTTATGCGTTTCAAAGCAGAAAACGATCTTTCTGCAGAGCAATTTGTAGCAGCCATGCACAAAGCTATACGCAAAGCAATATCGATATTAGGGAATACCGATAACAAATTTTGCTCCCGTATTCGCGTACAAAGATCAACCAGTATCAGTTTGTCCTCTGAAATATTTTTGTTAAAAAACTGGCGAAAGTGCACACATTCAGTGACAAACGAGTCTTCTAGATCTTCGGCGTAATAGTTGTAAAGTTTCGTAGCTTCTTCGGATATTACGCTGTCTGACAAGTTGAGAACATTTTGAAGAAAATCGAAACGTTTGAAAACATTTTCGTAGGCTGAATGCCGCTTCTCCAATTCAGCTCTAACGCGGTCCAATATTGCGTAGAAATTTTCCACTGTTGCGCCCCGAATTTTAAAAGGAAATTGTTCGGTCAATGACCGAACAAGTTCAATGCACGTTTGGGCAATCTCGCGATTTCGAAAGAGCGCGCGACATCGCGCGCGGAATCGGTGTCATTCGATGGAGCAATTAACGCGGAAGCATTAAATGCATACGTACCAATTTTAGGCAAATTGGTGGGTATCAATCAGAAGTAGAGTCAGTCTTAATTGATTATTCGAATCGAACGGTTGGGCTCGAGTTAGACTCAAGGACTAGTAAAAGTCACATAGTTGTATCGGGATAATTCGCGCAATGAATTATCATAATTAATTTCATTTCAAATAAATATCTTTTTAACTTGGGAATCTCGTGGATTCTAATCCTTTAATCGGAAAGATCCCTTATTTTTATCTATCCCGCCCTTATCGCGACGACTTGATCACTCGTCGACCTTTTCGGGCACAACACCACTCTGAACTTCTGTTTGCCTGTCATGACGGTCTCGTTGGTCCTCGATTCACCGTGTTGCAGCGTTCTTTTTCGGCTTCGTTTGCTGTCAAATTCGTATTCTTCTGGAATGATGGCCTTGGCTTTCTCTACAAAAACCTCAAATATCTCTTCGCCTCTCAGGCTTCCCACGAAATCGATTAGCGATCGGTAAAGTTCTACAGCCGCGCCAACATCGATATCGATGCTTTGTAGCACTTTGCTTGTCGCATTGAAGCGATCCAATAGCGAGTTCCAGAATACGGCCATGAGCACTGTTTCGAATCGACCGAGCTGTTTTTTTAACCCAGCTGCTTCGGAACGAGTGGCCGCTTTTTCATGAACATCTTCGTGCATCATCGTCAAAGACTTCAATACACCGTCCCAGTTCTTGCACAAACTATCGCAAGCATCGTGGCGAGAGGACCATCGAGTTCCGTCGACTCGTTTTAACACTTTCGTGTTGTCTTTAGCGTGTGCTGATAAAAGATCCCAGCGTCGAGTAGACGCAGCGAAGAAAGTGTACACACCTTGAAGAGTACTGAAAAACGAAGCAGCTTCTTTGACACATTCTGCGGCACAGGCCCCAACTAAATTCAACGAGTGAGCCGCACAAGGTACATAGTCAGCAAGAGGATTCAAACATTTCAAACGTGCTTGCAAGCCTGTGTAGATACCAGACATGTTGCTAGCATTATCGTATGATTGTCCGCTGCAGTTTCCTATATCCACTTTGAGCGATGCGAGCATAGAAGTTACAGCCGTTTCGAGTTCTTCAGATTTGTGCCCAACGTTTGGTAGAAAACCAAGAAAGCGTTCGATCGGGCTACCATCTTCTTTTACATATCTAATAATGAAGGACCGCTGGTCGATATGCGCTATGTCTGGCGTTGAGTCGACTACGATGGAGAAATACTTAGCTGCTTGTATTTGGCTCACGATCGTATCTTTCACTTTCGATGAGACTACATGGATGATCTCGTTGCAAGTAGTCGAAGAGAGATATGAGGTTTTTCCACTCCCAGGGTTTCCACACTGTGCTATGTGCGTCGGCAGGAACGGGTCAAACGCAGCAATCGCTTCTAAGATCATCATAAAATTGCCGTTCCTTAGAGAACCGAAACATTCGGACGTCGATCCTCGGAATGGAAGGCCGCGACTAGCAAGAGCTTTTACAGCAACATTCACTCTTCTTAGAACATTTCTCCAATATTCGATTTCAGTCTTAACTTGAGCACAAAGACCAAAGTCGATTCTTCCTTCCGCGCGACTGCGCTTTATTAGCACAAGTTGACACTGGAGATTCTCGTTTGAATTTTCATGTCCGCTCAATACTTTTTGCACGTTGCTCCAATCCCGAAAGCCTTCCGAGGCAAGCTGAGAATTTCCGCCAAACAATCGGCACGGTACGCAAAACAAAGCTTTCTTGACAGGGGAATAAATCAAATATTTTCGCAACTGTTCTTCGCCGTTTACTAATCTTCGATAAAATGCCTTTTTTGAAAGATATCGATCTTGGTTACCGAAACGAGTCTTCGATAGCGAAAAATCGGCATGCAAGTTTTGGTCGATTTCCTTCGACAGTAATTCGTCGATTAAACGGTCAGTAATTATCCACTCCGCAGGATCATTACTCACCGAGCCGGAGCGTAAACCACTTGATTGTTCTTCAGTCAATCCTGACAATGCGATCTCTTCTTCTCGCGGATGTTCTGATGTAGTGCTTGAGCCTTGCTTCGAAGAACTGCAAGATTCACTTACCGTTGTGCTTTCTGCTGGCGCCTTGGGAGCGGGCGTGTCAGAATTTTTATCAGAACCCTGAATGGCTGGAGAAACTTGGAAAAACGTATACAGCGTGTTCGTCTTTTCCAACAGCTCATCGTCTTTCTTTTTTTTCTCTTTTACAATCTTTTTATATTTTGATCCACTTAGTCTTTTTCGACCGTCACTCATTTTGCCACCGCTCTGCCAGAGAGTTCACGCGACTCACGACTGACGAAAACAAAGCGATGCCGGCGATGCGTCGCCGACAGGCTAAAGCGTGCAGCGGAGCGGCGCGCGACCCGCTAATGTTACAATGTCGAACGGCGACAAATCGTACATTTGAGTAACTAATATTAAAAATCGTTTAATTGTCATATACCGCATAAATAATTATCAACTCAACTATGTAAAAAAAAGAGTGCATTACTAAAATTGACCGTCTACCAAAAATGAGGGGCGGCATTTTTTCAAATGCGTAGAGCGGCAAGTATGATAAATACGCCACTGCTCTAATGGTGGGGAAACGCTTGTAACTAATGTAAAATTTCTGTTTCTTGGAATAATTGAAGTAAAAATTAAGCGATTTCTTAACCGTTCGGAACGTAAAATATATCGTTTAAAATGTTGTGATTGACAAGACCATAACTTGGAATAAACTTGAAAGTGTTGAACTTATAGGGATTCAGAATCTACTTTACGAGGCACAATAATGATCACACAGAAATATGCTTGAATAATAAAGATGATATTTAGATTTCTTATATTACATGTGAAATACACTCTTGAAAACATTTTGTGCGATTAGACACGCCGTGGTAGCACACGGTGCGTGTGCGCACCAAGTTGCGCAGAACGCTGCAGAATCGTTGCTTGCTAAATTCACCTTTTGCAAGAGAAAGTAAATGTTATCAGGTTGTTGAGTTTATTTATTTAATTTATTATTAATTACAATTAATTATACCCGTATTTAGCATCGTCGCTAAAAGTCTTCATAATTTTTTTGATAAGTTGTTTAGAGTATCACGGATATCCATAAATTATTTCAGAATTTTAGGACCTATGGTTTGCCCAGAATGTAATAACGATTTTTTTTATTTCATTTTTTTTCAATTCTCTGTAGATTCAACATTACCGATCGTTTAAAAAATATGTTTCTGTATAACATTTAAGTTTTTCACTGTACTTTTTGATAATAAACTTTCCATAGCCGCTCGAAAAAAAAGTTAGCCATTTTTTTACGAAATAAATTAATAATATTTTTTTTTTTGAGACAGACCAATCTCATTTTTCACAAAATTTCACGGAATTTCCATTATTATAGTTACAACCTACAGAAAAATTACTGTGATGGCAAATTAAAGGCCCACTTGATATGAAATTACCCATATATTAATTATTATTTTTTCAGTCCTACGTCCAGAAATGAGCATTTTACGTAACTTATCGCTTGCAAAAACTACACTTTCCCAACATCGTACTGAAATAGTATATTACGGTGGTAATAGACTATTTCCGAGTATCGTATAAAATCTTATTTCTGATTTTTCGCACCGAGTGAAATAATAGGATATTATGATACGAATGCAGAAAAAGTTTTTCCATCGAGTATTGTACAAAATTTTACTTGACAAGGTGCGAAAATGGGGTTTTATGCACGAGCGAAACTTTCATAATTGCACCAAGTGAAGTCAAATTTCATTCAATAGTCGTGGAGAAATATTTTTTTAGCCCGCGTGATTATGGTACTCGAGTTCGGCTTTATTACGAATCCAAACTCGCAAAAAAAAAATTCTCCCTAGTGTTGAAATATACTATTTTGTTACTATATCTAATTCGAAATTTACATACGTGTAATATATGTATTATATAAAGATTATATTAAAATGGCATACAAAGATTTTTATAGAACCTATATACGAAAGTGGACATATAGAATCATCATATATTTTCAATAGTCAATATGAACTTATAGAATTAATTTCTAAAGAACTATATGAAAACAAATATTTTTTATATACTATATATTATAGCTTATATTCCTATTGTCCATAGCGTATATAATCTATATATGAATTACATCGATATCATATACTGTCTGTCAGAAATATAACAATTAATTTTCTTTTTCAACTTGGCATCGAACAGAGACGAAATTTGTTCCTATTATATAAAATATATTTGATTTATATAGTTCTTTAGAAATTGATTATATAAATTGATATGGACTATGCAAAATATATAAAGTTTCCATATATCCACTTTCGTATATAGATTCTATAAAAATCTTTATATATAATTTTAATACAATGTTTATATAATATTTTTTTTGGTTTACTACTATTCCAATTATAACTAATTGGAATTGTCCATACGTGTAAGAAAAATATTGTTGTACCTCAGGGATAAATACGAATGTTCAAGTGCACCTGCTAGTGATGGGATTTCCCGTTGGCGTTTCTGCATGCCCGAAGAAGGGGAAGGGCCATTGTGTACGCGGGATACTAGATGGTAGTGGAAGCACTCGACTCCAATGGTGGGGATACGCTTGGAAGTAATGGAAAATTTTTTTCTTGGAATAATTTAAGTAAAAATTGACTGATTCCATGAGCCGTTCGGAACGTAAAATATGTCGCTTATAATGCTTTGATTGACAAAGCCATAAGTTGGAATGAATAAATATTGTCAGATTGTTTAGTAAAACTATTTTTCAGTCCTCCATCCAGAAATAAGCATTTTTCGTAAGCTATCGTTTCCAAAAACCACACTTTTCCGACGTCAAACTGAAATAGTAAATTATGATCCTAGTGCGGAAATAGTTTTTCTAACGAGTATTGTACAAAATTTTCCCTCACAAGGCTTGAAAATGGTGATTTATGCACGCGGAGAATGAATAAAGTTTTCATTTTGCACCGAGTGAAATAAATCAAATTTTCGGCTATATAGAATGAATGTATTGCAGCTAACGATTATCTGGCATGTATTTCTATAACTGTGTAGCGAATCGTTCCGCCTGTCTCGGCGCGAGATAGATCTAACTTGGCGTCCAGTCGCTTCCGCGACTCTTGATAACTTAGGAAATATAGTACGCTGACCAGTCTCCCACCTCTCTCTAAATCCGGCCTACCTGTCACGTAATTACAGGTAGGGATAGCGTAAAGGCAAGCGCCCGAGATTTTATAATTACCTCTGCCCAGTCACCGGACTACCATCATTGAGGGCACACGTGTATAAATTGAATCCCGGAAATTATAAATCGCGACGTGCGATCAACAATTCGAAACTTTGCAAATAAGTACAAGTGTCGTCGACATATTTTGAGGTAAGGTAACTCTTTAAATTCGTAACACAAAAGAAAGAAACGATCTAATAGCCTCGCCGCTCGGGTCTGGAATCGGCCATTGTCCGCCGTTCTAATTCGTTTTCTTAACGCCTCCAATAGAATATGAGAGTGAAAAAGACATTTGAATCTTCGTGCGGTCAAAAGACTCGATTTTGACCAGAGTAGTGAATTTGTCGCGTAATCATTGGAAAAGTGGGGGGAAATAGCGAGTGTTTCTTGCGGCTCTTGTTTAGCCGGGTGCATGGCACGTCTCTTTTACTTGCTTGTATTAAATGAATTAATATTGTATTAAATGAAATAACTCGTATGTATACGGTTAACGAAGTTTCTTTTATTTCTCTGCGTACACGTCTAGTCTTGTTAAGCACCGCGAGATCTCTGAGCCTCACTCGGGCATAGTAACAACAAAAAAAAGGGGAGAGTCGCCAAGAGCGCCTCTACCGGCAATCAAAATAAGTAACGGCCGAAATTCAAACGAGTGTTTGGCCAACGGCCTGAACATACCGCGCGCCTTGATGCGACTAGGTTCACCAATATTAAAGAATATAATGTTAATACATATATAAGATGAAGTAGATTTGATACATATAATAAAAAACAAGCAAAAACAAAGAAAACTCGATACTTGTAGTAAAGGAAAATAAAATTCAAGTTTCAATAGGCAATATGCAAAGTTTCGAGGCTGATCGCTTGAAGATTCCTCGAGATGTTCTGACACTGGCAGTTCTGATGATTTCATCTGCTCCAGGATGAACTGCTGTGATACGGCCGATAAGCCATGATTGAGGTGGCAAATCGTTCTCCTTAACGATCATCATTTGACCAAGCTGCAGAGGACGACCTTTATCTTTCTTCCACTTCGTTCGTTGATGCAATTGGTGTAGATAGTCAACGAACCACCGTTTCCAATAATGTTGACGCATTTGCTCGATACGTTGCCAATGAGACAGTCTATTGATTGGCAGATGCTGTAAACTACGCTCAGGATACGAAATAAGCGAGTCTCCGATTAAAAAATGTCCAGGAGTGAGATAGGAACAATCTTCAGGGTCAGAGGTCAAAGGGGTTAGAGGTCGTGAGTTTAATATCGCTTCGATCTGAATTAATAACGTAGCTGCTTCTGCAAACGTTAATGATGCATCTGATGCTACTCGAGAGAGGTGATGCTTTGCAGATCGTACCGCCGCTTCCCATAGCCCACCAAAATTCGGGGCTCGCGGTGGAATAAAATGTCACGTGATACCATCGGCTGCTGCTTTATTGATGATACGATGTCGAAAATCTTTACAATTGAAGAGCTTTCTTAATTCTTCCAATTCGCGGTTTGCACCTACAAAATTGGTTCCGTTATCCGACAATATATCTGACGGTTTTCCTCGTCTGCCAATAAAACGTTTCAACGCGCTTAAGAATCCCTCAGCTGTCATGTCCGACACTAATTTGATGTGGACAGCTTTCGTAGCGAAACAACCAAAGATTACGATCCATGCTTTAGACTTTTTTGCATTACGGCGTTTGCCTTCTCGAATATATATGGGGTCGCAATAGTCCACGCCAGCATTGCTAAATGGCCGTGATACTGTTACACGAGGCGCGGGAAGATCACCCATGATCGGTTGCGATGCGCGGGGTGGTGCTTTAAAACACGTGATGCATGTATATACGATGTTACGAATAACTCCCCGAGCGCCCAAAGGCCAATAACGCGATCGGACGGCCCCTAACGTAGCTTGCGGACCTGCATGAAGCAGATTTTTATGTTCGTGTTCGATAATCAACCGAGTGAAGTGATGGTGAGCTGGCAAAATCAATGGATGCTTGGATGCATAAGAAAGATTCGAATTTCCTAGCCGCCCACCAACTCTAAGTAGTCCCTCACGATCAAGGAATGGATTTAAACTTAAGAGACGACTGTCCTTTAGAATAGGTTGCTGATTAGTAATAGCCTTAATTTCATTATGAAACTCTGATTGCTGGATTCTTTTAACGATTGTTTTCCGTGCTGTTTCCAGCTCTCGTGCCAATATCGGACCAGACTTCCTTTGGTCTGAGTCAGAACGTGTGTTACACGCGAACCGAAGACATATTGCAATTACTTTTACGAGCCGAACGTATGAGGAGAATCTTTCAATTATGTCGAAATTGTCTTGCGATACAGTGGATGTGACTCCAGGCTTTCGCTGTTCGAGTAATTCACCGGTATTCGCGAGTTGTCGGATTATCTTAGGCCACGATGATTCATCCTTGCTTAGCCAGTACGGACCATTCCACCATAGGAATGAGTCCCTAAGAGTCTCGGGATTGGTACCGCGCGATAGGATATCTGCCGGGTTATCGTTGGTGCTAACGTGACGCCAACTTTCAATGCTTGTTAGTTCCTGAATTTCTCCAACCCTGTTCGCGACGAATGTATTGAACTTGCGGCTTGGTGATTTGATCCAATCGATCACTATGGTGACGTCTGTCCAACAATATATAGCGTCTATCTTCAGATCCAAAATTGGGACTAGCTTGTCGATTATTTGTGCTAACAGTTGAGCGCCACAAAGCTCTAGCCTAGGAAGAGAAACTGATTTCAAAGGCGCCACTCGTGATTTCGAGCACAATAAACTTGTGTAATGTTTGCCGTTGTTATCGGTGGTGCGTATATATACGCAAGCCCCGTACGCTCCTTGACTCGCGTCGCAAAATCCATGACACTCAATGCGAGAAATCGTTTGAGCCTCCACCACTTTACGCGAAATTCTAAATTCGTTTAATTGTTTCATTTGAGACTTGTACAAATTCCATTGAGTATACAAATTCGAAGGGAGGGACTCATCCCAATCCAGCTGCAACGCCCACAACTTCTGAATAAGTATCTTAGCCGATACGATAACCGGTCCAAGCAGACCCAATGGGTCGAAAATTTGTGCTATACAAGACAAGATTGTTCTTTTCCTAGTGCGTTGATAAGATCTGTGTTCGTCATTATACTGTATTGGAAAAAATCGTCGATCGGATTCCACTGAATGCCTAAAGTCTTGAAGCTACCCTCTTTATCTAGGGAACGTATTGAGCTTGTCGTAGATGACTCGGGAATGTCTTTGAGCAATTCTGTCGCGTTTGAGGCCCATTTTCGCAAGACAAACCCACCTTTTTCAAGAAGCCTCGTCGTTTCGTCACGAATTTGCAAGGCTTCAATTTTAGTATTTGATCCAGTGATTAAATCATCGACATAAAAGTCGCGTTGAACGATTTTCGATCCAATTGGGAAGTCCTCCGCTTCAAGCTCAGCAAGAGTCCTGAGCGACTTGATAGCGAGAAACCACGCCGGACCTGTTCCATATGTAAGAGTCAATAATTCAAATTCTTTGATTTCATTGCTTGGACGATCGCGTCAGATGATTCGCAGCAAGGCCACTTGGGACTCGTCAACAAGCACTTGGCGATACATTTTAGCTATGTCTGCAACCATAACGTACCTGAATGTGCGGAATCTCGCGATAATCGAGAATAAATCCTGTTGAAGTACGGGTCCGACCCTGAGAGCATCATTTAATAAGATACCCGAAGATGTTTTGCAAGATGCGTCGAAAACAACTCTCAATTTGGTTGTAGAATTTTCCTCCTTTATTACACAATGGTGCGGCAGATAATAATGAGGCATTATAGCTGCGTCGCCATTCTGGAGCTCCCTCATATGTCCCAAAGCTTCGTATTCATGCATGAATTCTGTATATTCTCCCTTGAGCGCTGGATCACGATTTAATCGCTTCTCGAGATTCTTGAATCGGCGTATCGCAGTGTCCTTAGATAGCTGAACGATGAATCGCCCTTGTGAATTTCGCTTGACAGTAGAGGTGAAATGCTCTTCGTACTTACGTTCGTCGAGAGATGTTTCGTTCTTCCGCGCGCCATGCTCGATTTCCCAAAACTTGGTTCTCGCCTTATTCAAATCGTTGTTTATACTGAGATTACAAACAGTTGGTTGCGTGCGAGGTGCTGTCGTGACGACTCTGCCTGCCGCAATCCAACCCAGATGAGTGTTTTGCCAATATGGTTAAGTTTCGGTGGCCTTTATTTGTCCTATACACATGATATCCCAGAAAACTTCTACGCCTATCAGCATGTCAATCTTTGAGGAATCATGAAAATCGGGATCGGCGAGCGTTATACCTGGTGGGACGCGAATATCAACTCGACTGATGGATACGTTTGGAATATCCTGTGTAATTTTATGCAACACTAGGCAATTAAGCTCTGCTTTAAAACCGTTGAGACGAGATTCCAAACTGATTTTAACCGAGCTATGCGTTTCGGTTTTTGAACCTCCAACTCCATTTATCGGCACACAGGTAGGAGATTGTTTCAATCCCAATTTGTTTACGAGATCCGTAGTTATGAAGTTCGATTGCGAACCATTATCCAGAAGCACGCGACAAGATTGACGATTACCTTTGGCATCTCGAACGTAAACAATTGCTGTGGACAATAACATGTGATGTCCTTTAGAGTGTGTTGTGTGATTCACACTCGTCGATGATAATTGCGCGGTGCTACGAGAATTCGATGAATTTGGTTCTGTACTCTTCGACTGTTGATTGAATTCCATGTGTAACAAAGTATTATGTTTTTTGTTGCATTTCTTGCACGATCCGCCGTTACATTGTTTTGCTCGATGCTCCGTGGACTTCAAACAATGTATGCACAACTTGAGAGACTTTATTTCTTGAAAACGTTGATCAACCGAAAGCTCGAGAAGCTTATTGCAATGGAAAATTGGATGATCACCTTTGCAAAAAATGGAGGCTGTCTTGTCAGTTACTACGTTCGCCACCGTAGATTTTTTCGAAACTGCTTTATCGACATTGTTCGACGATGCTGTCGCTTGTGGTTTTTTATCGACCGCTTCGAGAGCACGGCATCGATGAGAAAGAAAGTCGGTTAATTCTTTGAGAGTTGGTATGTTTAAATCCTTGAGACTGGTTTCCCATTCCTTATTAGTAACGGGAGCGAGCTTGCTCGTGATAATGTGGATAATAAGATCATCCCACTTGTCAGTCGAACGTTTCAAAACTGAGTACGCGCAAATGCTTTAAAACCGAGTCTAATAGCTGTCGAAGTTCAACATGGTTTTCTTTATGCATGATAGGTTGATTGAAAATTGCCTTAATGTGTTTTTGGACGATTGCGCGTTGATTATCGTATCGTTCTTTTAGCATCTCCCAAGCTTCCGTATAATTTTCGGCAGATAACTCAAGAGAACTGATCACGTCAGCCGCTTCGCCTTTCGGAGCCGCTCGGAGATAGTGTATTTTATGAATGCCTGGTAGACCGGTATCTTCGTGTATCATTGAGTGAAATACGTCGTGAAACGGACGCTAATCTTCATACGAGCCCGAGAACTTTGGAAGGTCAATTCGCGGCAGACGCATGTTTACGTTTGGTAGTTGCACAGCGCCGTGCTCTTGTAGCCCGGGAGCGCTACCATTACGCGGCAAACGCGCGCTTATTAGTTCCTCGAATTGTGCATCAACTGCGAAATATTTTTCTTCGAACGCCAAGCGCTCGCCATCGTCCGCTATTTCTTGATCATTCGTTACATTGAAGAGCTCGATCTCCGATTGCGCGCTTTCGAACGCTTCCCAACATTCCCGAAATTTCGATTGCCTTTGCTTTAACTCGATATGTGAAACGTCCCGCTCGAATAAATCATCGACATACCATTTGGCACGCGTACATGCAGATTTCGCTTGAGTTCGCCTTGATTTTATCGCCTTACGTCGCTCGAGCTCGACGGCATCCATAATAACTTTCTTTCAGATCGAAACGCGATATATTATTTATGGGAATTGAAATGGACTGTATTTGCAAGGAATGGACAACGGAGACTCATCTGAGAACTTCTTGCCTGCTGTCGATCCCGTAGAGTCATTTGCCGCTGCAATGCTTCGCGTCTTCTTTGTATGATAAACGACGCCTGCGTCTCTGTTGTTTGGCTAAGGTGCTTGTGACGTCACACCAACGGTTTTCGATATATTTTGATATATCTTTCGATGATTCCACGATATTTGTAGCTCGAAATTAAACACGTCTACGTATTACATGCTTCGATGCTTGTGCTCGGTGTTATCGGTATATGCCTATAGCCTTTTTCGATGTTGCACGCACTAGTCACCATACAAATGCAATTCGTGACAAAGAGTTCGTAATATCCGGCTCGAAGGACCAATGTTTCTTGCGGCTCTTGTGTAGTTGGGTGCATGGCACGTATTGTCTCTTTTACTTGCTTGTATTAAATTAATTAATATTGTATTAAATGAAATAACTCGTATGTATACGGTTAACGAAGTTTCTTTTATTTCTCCGCGTACACGTCTAGTCTTGTTAAGCGCCGCGAGATCTCTGAGCCTCACTCGGGCATAGTAACAACAACAAAAAAAGGGGAGAGTCGCCAAGAGCGCCTATACCGCCAATCAAAATAAGTAACGGCCGAAATTCAAACGAGTGTTTGGCCAACGGCCTGAACAGCGAGACCTCTCGCGAAGCGACAATCAGCTCGCTCTCTTCCCCCTGGGACACCGAACTGTGCACATCTCCCGTTTCGAACGTCCTGCAGAGGGCTGTCTGCCGGCCTCGTGGTTTTCTCACATCTCACTCGTTCGCCTCGAAAAATATTAATCGTTTACGGCATTGGCCAGCCGTAACGAGGAGGATTTTGGAGTTGAATTCTTTTACCACTCGAGGACCATCGCAGAAGATTTCCGACCGCAGGGAGAATTGAGCCATCGAGATCTATCTTTAAATCTAAAACGGCGTACTCCAAATTTCTATGAACTTTAAGCTGAGTATTTCTTATTAACTAAAACTGTTACCAAAAAGGGGAATTATATTTTGGGGATTTATTTAAATTTTGTGTGTTAATGGATTGGGCGATGGAATGAGGTGTGTGAGAGTGCGTGCGTATGTGTGAGCATTTTTGTTGTAATGAAACACGCTTTGAAATTTGTAGTTGACCCGAAATAATTATTTGTGGTGATCTGAATCTGAATGTTAAAGAAAATATTGTGTCAAAATTGATTCTCGGATTTTAGTGAAATAAAATGTCTTTATTTCCTTTTATTTATTCAAAAATGATTATTCCTGAATTCTGAATCTCGTGTTCTTCAAACTATCATTTTTTATTAAGGTTATTAATTCACAATTTCATATTTTTACAGTTGAAATGTTATTAAGTTTCAATTTGTAGATTTAAAATTCATGTATCTGACAATTTTGGCGCCCAACAAAGGAGCACGATAGTTAATGAACTATATAGTGGTTCGTTAATTGTTATCGTAAAACGAACATGAAACATAGTCATTGTTACGTCAAGCACGCAACGTGTATTTAAAATAATGAATTAATTAATTATTTAATAGGGGATCTTGTCCGATTAATTGTTAAAACAAATATTCAGAATTATCACAATTTTTATTTAGTTAAAACTCAAGAAAATGACACATAAAGCCGTAAATAGGTATTCAAGAATTCCCGATTAGAGTAATTATAGAACAATCGTTTAAAACAATTATTATTTACTGTATATATATATATATTGTAACACGATTCTTTATTCCGAGATAATTCGGGAAAATTATCCCGGAGAATCGCACGACAAATTCGACACCCTTAAATACACCAAAAATGCACTAGGGCGCCAGGCCCTTCTTTTATTGCCTGAAGGGCCAAGAGGAAGAAAACTATCAATTATTCGACGCGAACACTCTTCGCACAAGCTGCTCAATCCGAGAGACTAGGTCGTGGGGGGTTAAGAGGGGAGAATCTTCAAAAATAACTGCAAAACCCAAAAACCGATCTAATGTATAATGTGCTCGCTTTAATTAGCCAAAATAAAATAACTGGTGACTACAATAGGAGGCTCGGAGCCTCCAATATTCCCAAATACGGTTTTACAAAGAAATGGTTCCCGGACGGGGAACCCGTGCTCACTGGCACAACTGATTCTATATAAACTAAATTATTATTAATAAATTCAAAATAATTTTCCAACAAGAATTACAATTTCACAAATAATAGGCGTGAACGCTACGCGTCACGCCGCAAAATAGTGAGTCTTCTCTCTCACTCTTACGCTACGGGACGGCTGAGGCACGTCTCGTATTTTCCAATAAATTAAATATTCCCAAAAAACTATTGAAAATCAAATACCATAAATACAATTTTCGGTTAAAGTTAAATTTTTTTCTCTCGGTTGGCCGTAGCCCAACCGAGCAGACCCCGCGAGATATTCTCTTGGCGAGACGAAAATCGTCTCGCCTCGTGGTGGCAGAAGGCCTGAATTTCTTCCAATAATTACCAAAAGAAACTATTTATTATGTCACGGCACCTGACAGTACAATATCAAAATGCACTGACCCACCTCTAGTACGCGATGCTCCGTGTTAAGGACCGAAATAACGTCTTTCCTTCTTTTCCAATTAATTCCTATGGTCCGATATAATATTTCCAATACGGTTTCCAATATATTACAATAGTTCGTGCGCTACTGTTCGCACGCGTGTCCAGCCAACAAGTGACGAGTCGCGGCGCGTGCCGGACTCGCCAAAATCGCTCGAGGACGAGAGGAGTGCGCGGAGGGTACGCATCCCTTCGCAGCGACACATTTATTAGTGGTCTGTCGCGAAGACAGACTACCATTCGACGCGGGAGTTCCAAACTCTCGCGTATGAATTTCCAAAATAGGAGGCCGATGTACTGCCGCCACGGTGCCGATTTCTTGATGCGTGGAGCTGCCCTCGCGGCTGGCGTCTCCTCTTCCTCTGAGCTCCTGGATCCCAAAGACCATGCTGATTGGAGGTACTGATGCAGTACCTCACTCGTAGAAGGAAAGAAACGTTGATCGCCAGTGGGAGCGGGGACCGTGACATGTAAAATGTGTTCCAAACGAAATCAATAAATAATTCCTATAATCTCGCGTAGGTCTGGTCGATTTGACGCGACACCGCAGTTTTGCCCTATTTTGCCTTGCCGCCGTATCCCGGCTTGCTGGCTGGACCATTTCTATGTCGCGGGCGACGTCGAAGGGGGGAGAGATGCAACGGACACCGCGTAACGCGAAATGCCGCGTTACAATATATATATATATATATATTAAGATAGTTAGCGGTCACTGATATGACAAAAAGAAAATACAAAAGACGAAGTGATTGATGCCGTTTAGGCTAACACAAAATTACAGAGGACTCATTCAGAGTAAATAATGAAAAAGGAACCGATTCGAACGATGACAAAATTAAGACTGAAAATGAGAGAGTAGTAGAACAGAGAAAAGGGGGTAAATAGTGGGGATTAGAGGGCCCGTAGGCCGGCCCAAATTCGCTGACAGCGCACAGCACGCGCGGCCAGCAAAACTGCAGAAAGCTGGAAGAATGCGAAGGTGATACGGGTGCTCGCGGTTAAACGCGAACGGATATGAGTATGGAAAATATGATATTAGCATCCGGCGCGACCGAATGGTCAGCGTCTGGATGCATGGAATATTAGAAGAAGAAGAAGAAGAATAAAAAAAAGAAAATATGTTCGAATGAAGTTTGAGCAATAAGTAATTAAAAGATAAAAGTGGAATAAATTAATGAAAAAATACCCAGGACGTAACATCTCCCCTTCTGGTAATCAGTCGAGGCTAAGCAATGCCTCGGCTGAGTCAAAGAAAAGAGATGCGCGGCAAGTCGAGGTATTCCAATATTCGACTCAGGCTCCGCGAGCTGAAATATGGTAGAGGGGCTGGTTGAAATAAGCGAGGTGACAAACATGATAATTTCAGGGAACTGTTTGGTTTATTGTAAATTTTCCCGGTCTGCACTCGAGGGTACTCGAGGCGCAAACTCGTTTATAATTTTGATGAACGTTTCTAAGTAACATACGATCGCGGGGACTCGATATAATCTAAAGAAAAGAAGCGACGCGAACAATCGTTAACCTTTGCTTAGCGAGTCGAGAGATCTCGACTAAGATAATCGCGAAGTATAGGAATAATCATGATCATGAAAAACCATCGGAGGTAGCATAAAGTGCAAGAGCAATTATTGATGACAACCATGTGAATCGCGAAGTACAAAAAAAATCCCTGATAATAATAACAATAGATCCGAGGTAGCCTAAATGGTAAAAGGAATTAATGATTTTACCAATGTGGATCGCGAAGTATAAAATTTAATGATAATAATAATAATAGATCCGAGGTAGCCAAAAAGTCAAAGGAATTAATAATTTTAACAATGAGGATCGCGAAGTATAAAAATAATGGTAAGAATAATAATAGATCCGAGGTAGCCAAAAGGTCAAAGAAATTAATAATTAAAATATAAACAATAATGATAATGGTAATAATCGGTCGGGGTTAGCCTAAATGGTAAAAGAAATTAAATCATTTTGACGATGGTAGTCGCGAAAGATAACCTAACAATAATAATGATAATATATATATCGGAGGTAGCACAATTGTCAAAGGAAGTAACGAAGGTTGCCCATGATAGTCGCGAAATATAGACTCCTAATAATAATAAGACGAACGAATCGGACATAATAATAATCGCAACAGAAAGCACAGGTTAATAAAATAATCATCGCGAGTAGGCAACTTCGAAGCAGAAAACGAAAGTTTATAATAAATGAAAATTGTAATTTAAGAGAGACCGTCAATCATCTGAAGGAAGGGAGCGACAGATAAATCTCGAGTCATCGTATGGTTAGAAACGCAACAATACATAACTATAAGGCTTACCGCGAGAGAGCGAGCCAAAACAAGAAGCGTAGTATAATCTACAGGGTAGGTAGCCCAGCAGAAGAGTCGATAGACCCTTTCTTAGTGGGGCACCGGGGTGGCCGGACCGCGACAGTCCGAACTCCAGGGGATGGTCCAGCGCCAGGCTGGGAAGTCGTAGGGAGGCGGGTGGCGCGTTAATATTTTGGCCCTCTTTTCCTGCGCGCTCCCGTGGCATCCATAATCCACGGACACAGGTGTTCGGTGTCCGTCTGCGACTCTGATAACCAGTGTCTAAAAATCCAAAACTGAAGTCTCGAGCGAACCTTCAGCATCCAAAATCCAAAAATCCAAAATCCAAATAACTCCAATAAATACTCGAAGACCCTCGATGTAGAGAGCGACTGGAAACATTGAAGAGAGCGACAGAAAACGACGTGCGAAAGCGACGAGTGCGTGGGCGTTAAGTAGCGGTTTGCGGGCGGAGTGTCAATCCCTCGGTGGTAGCTGGCTGATGGGGTGAGACTCCGAAGATAAGGGAACAAGATGGTCGAAAAATAATATGCAAATAAACTAACAATAACTCTCTAAGGAATGAAACGCAGATAAATACAAAATCGAGGTATCTAAAAAGAAAATAATAAAGAGAGCGAGACAGAGAGCGACTTCCGGTGATGACCCGTCCATGGTAACGCGAACGTGCACCGACTCAAGGGTCGTAAATCCGACACTCCTCGCCGTTTACACTTCGCGCAGGTGGCGTGGCGAAAAATCACGTCACATTTCATATATTAGTATATATATTGTAACACGATTCTTTATTCCGCGATAATTCGGGAAAATTATCCCGGAGAATCGCACGACAAATTCGGCACCCTGAAATACACAAAAATGCACTAGGGCGCCAGGCCCTTCTATTAATGCCTGAAGGGCCAAGAGGACGATCGAAAACCACTAATATGCTCGGCTAAGAGCGATAGAACGAGTCGTGGGGGGTTAGAGGGGAGAGTATCGCGAATAACCGCGAATAAAAGATCACCAATATATCAAAATAACAACACGATTTAATAAAAAAATGTCACACAAAAAGTCTGGTTCCCGGAAGGGGAACCCGTGCTCGTCGGCACAACTGAGGCGATATAACAAAAAAAATGGAAATATAATAAAGAGCGAGAACGATAATCATATAATAAGGAATTAGAAATCCCAAAAAAAAGTCGAAGCAAATGCCCAGAATGAGCCTTATATAACTGAATAAGAATTATCAAAGAACAAGGATTCGACGAACAAACTACGAACTCGAATCGAGCCGACTCTACGTACGAGCTAGTGACGGGTTGAGACGGGAAGCGTCTCTCCTTGCGAACAACGGTTAACGACTGTTTTCCGATAATAAAAAAAATACAATTTCGGGGTGCACACAGCACCTCACCAGTTACTAATAAAGGCACTGACCCACCTCGAATATTTCCAAAACGTTTTAATCCCAATAAGTTCGGGGTTCCTTCGGTATATTGCGTCTTATACTTTTTTCCTTGACACTATTGTTCTACGACGTGTTACTACCGTGTCCAGCCAACAAGTGGCGATTTTTGGCGCGTGCCGATCACGCGGCGCTAAGCTAGGGCCGGCGCGGCGCGCGGAGCGGAGGGAGTCGCATCCCTTCGCGTCCCGAGAGATGGCGATGGTCGTCTCTCCGGAGCGAGCTAGTTGTCGTGGCGGGAGTCCGGGACTCTCGCGTTGCGATCCTAGGCCGCGGCTTGCTGCTGCCCTGTTGCTGGTGATCGGTGCTCTCCCTCGCCGGTGGTGTACGTCATCTCGACGCATCAGAGGGGACATGTGAGACTCGAAATAAGTAGGCAGTCAGTGCATTTTCTTAAATTAGTGGCCCTGGTCGGCTCGATTCGGTTGTCTCTCGGCAGACTTGCTCGAATTTTCGCGCCTCTATCGACGGCGTCGTCGTGCAGGCTTGCTGGCTGGACACTCTTCGATGCATTTTCTCTCCAGGGAGAGGGAGAGCTGCAGCGACACCGCCGTAACGCGAAATGCCGCGTTACAATATATATATATTTTTCTTTAGATGCAGTTGCGATCATGGCTGCAACGGACCGTACGGGCGCAGCGAGAGCTAGCCGCGGAGGAACGAGAAGCGAGGGAACGAGAGTTAGAGGCTTCGGATTTTGGGATTAAAGAGATGTTCGAGGCACCGCGACTCCTCGTATCCGGTGGAATGTTTCTACAAGGCGGAGTTGTAGGTGAGTCAAACAGGTCTTTATTTAGTATAGTAAAATGGGACCCTTTTGTTTTTAAATAAAAAGAAAAAAAAATTGTAATCATATGTGCACACTAGTGAATATATTTCTTTTTGCTTTGGTCCATTGATTTGTGTGTTGGCGGAATTGCCGAAATGCGAATGGTTGAAAGTTGTAGGAATTACGTAGCGGCACCAATTAAAATTCATTGGTATTGTAATAATTAGTTGCATTAAAATAATCAAATTTAAATTATCGTCACGAAATTTATGATAATTGAAGTTGTTACAATCAGGGTTATTGGAACTAAAATCCTTCAATTTGGAATTATTAACATGTAAATTGTTACAATTAATTGTTGAAAAGATAGAAAAACATATTTTATTATATATATATTTTTTTGTTTTGAATTCGCTAAATTTGGAGAAGTGGAATCTAGAGAAGTTATTATTATTATTATATATGTTTTTCTTTTGCTCCTTAACGAGACTTAGGATTAATTCAGGGATTAATTATTGTAAATTTAAGAGTGGGTATAATTTATTAATTTATTATGTTCCCAATCTCCTTTTTCCTTTTCCCCCTTTTTTTTCTAGTTGGAGAATGGGTTCCCGCGGGCACCAAGATCCGGCCTGCGGGGATGAGCGATACGGAGGACGAGGACGAGGAAATGGAAATAGGCGGATATGGGGTTCCCGTCTATGACGATACTATGGACGGTATCGATGAAGATGAAGATGTGTGGTTTTCCTAGAACGCTTATCGTATTTTTATACCTGTATTATTGTATACAGGCCCCTTGGGCCCCCCCTTTTTTTCTATTAAACGGGTGATACGGTGTTTCCTCCCTCCGAGAAACGCGTAAAAAAAAAGAAAGAGAAAAGATACACCCAAAAAAAAAATGTTTTAACAAGATGTTATTTTCCTTCCTTTTCCTATATGTACATGTTACTAGGGCGTTATTGTGGCTCACGCGCCTCGCAGAACCTCGGTTGAATATCTCGAATTCATTTTGGGAACTCTTGGGATTATTGAAAGTTTGGAAACAGTAAAATATTTTGGAAGGTTTTGAAAATTTTGAAAGTTTTAAGGGTTTTTGGAAAAATCGAAAATTTTAGAAATATTGAAGCACACTCACTCGGACAAAATAATCGTTCCCGCGCACAGTAACTATTCCCGAATATACGAGGGAAATAACAAAAGAAACACGAAAATGGCATGTTCCGGGCAGTACTCCCGACAGTAAGATCTTTTATAATTAATTTAACCCTCGCGAGAACAACAAATTCGCCGTAAAGCCACGCGGGACTTAAACAATACAAAATCACGAACAAAATAAGCTCGCGGGCTCGATCACGCGCGAAGTATCGTCGTCCCCGATATTTATCTGTTAGACATAAACTGAGAAGAGACGGGGCTTACCTCGACAACCAGTTGTAAATAATAACGAAATATTATCTCTCCTCCTCAAATACGATCTTCCTGCGGGAATGCCGAATCGAATGCTCGGATACTCTTGCTACGCTAAGCTCCTCGCGTCA
Organism: Ephialtes manifestator; assembly: GCA_963970395.1. NCBI lineage: Eukaryota > Metazoa > Arthropoda > Insecta > Hymenoptera > Ichneumonidae > Ephialtes > Ephialtes manifestator. Next base: position 14,260,292 of record OZ019971.1, read on the forward strand.
CTACGTATTCCTCGGAACAGCCTCGAGAAGTGTTCCTCACGGAAGCACTAGCCTTCTCATCCCTACTCTAATTATTTTGCCGGCGAAAAGTCAGGCGGCCAACCCTAACTTTTCGCGAACTATTAAAGGCGCTAAATAGTTGGCGCTTCTGACGCGCGAAGTCCAAAACGGGAAATCGCAGCGCAGCGCAATAGACGATGGCGGAAACAGGTGATCGACGGGAGGTGCAACGACGGTACTGCAGATTCCATGCCTGGTAAGATGTTTTCGGGAGTGAATGGCGCCTCCTGAGCGTTATTAAACGCCTCGTGAGCGTACTCGGCCTCGATGTTTTTAGGGAATCCGGCGAAGAAAGATCGAAGAGTGCTCGTTGATAACCCCTCGTCTCTCGTACATGAATAAAAAAAAATAAAATAAGCGGGAATTAGTAATTATATTCGTTATCCTTGCGAGGCCCTACGGGTCTGTCGGGAGTCGTCGTATCGTGAGGAGCTTGCGTGAAGCATGAAAATTTTACCACGTTACAATGTATTGTTATATATATATATTTATGTTTTTTTTTTTTTTTTTTTTTTTTTGAAAATTATCAACCAGCAGCCGTATATGTTTGCATGCGATTAAAACGGAAATGAGGAAAAAATTGGATGTTAATATTATCAACAATTACGTGGAACCGTAGAGTAACAATTAGCGATTTTGACTTCTTTGCTCGATCTCCGTTTGGTAAAAGGAATTTGCTGACGATGCAACCTCGAGCACTGAGAACGGGGAAGGTTGAAGTTAGAGGGAGACAGAGAGGCGAAGCTGGCATTTATAGAGCAACTCGAGATGCGGGTAGAATGACCTGGTCGCGAGCGCAGGCGAATTACTAGTGCGTTCCACATGTCATTCTCCCGTAGCTAAACCCCCCCCCCCCCTTTCTTCTTTTTTTAATTTTTTTTATTAAAAGTGCGGGAAGAAGGAAAAGAAAAAGAAAAGAAAAAGAAAAAGCCTGCAAAGTAGAACCTTGCAAATTGCTTCCTCATTATTTTACACCTTTAACGAAGCTGCCTCTATGAGGATGTACGTTGATCGATTTTGGCTTCCTCATAGAGGAAGCTTCGTTAAAGGTGTAAAATAATGAGGAAGCAATTCCCAAGGTTCTACTTTGCAGGCTTGTTTCAGCTTGAAAGACTATTCAGAAAAATGCTGAGGAAGCAATTTGCAAGGTTCTACTTTGCAGACTTGTTTGAGCTATAAATATATTTTACAGTTTTTTTAAATTCTAACTATCAACAACGCGCTCGCGCTCCTGCAATTTTCACGTCTCACGTCTCGCTACGAACGGGCGCGGTGCGCGTGCCCTGTATTAGTTCATTTTTACCGCTCTAATTTTACGTGCCGGCCATGACAGCCCGAATCGATATAGATATAATTCGATGTGCTGTCTTTTCTTAGAGATGATTTGATAATAAAACCGCAAAACGCGAATTCCTGGAATTAATTTTTAAAAAATTGCCACACAATCCCCGAATTACTAAGATTTTTATCCCATTTTCCTCAATCGATCCAACAATAATACAGGGTGCATTATTTATGGTTTTTTGAGATTAGATAAATCCGCGTTAAATGCAAGAAATATCAAGAAGGTCGTCTGGGAAGTCCCACGAATGAGATTGACGCACACACAGTCGACGTGGCGCGTGCTTGGATTCACGCGCACCACGGTAAGCCAAGAAATACAGCTCATTTTGTGTATCCCGAAGCCGATTGAACCGTGATAAATCGCAGTAGCGTTTGACACTCCGAAATGTACGTTTCGACGCTGGTGATTGTGATCGGGTTGGCCGTTTTCGCGGTTGGCCGGCCGAGCCGAGAGGAATCGACTATCAATGCGGATAAAGTTGTTCGGTTAATAAAATAAATAAAAAATCGTGCTCAATATCCACCCAACATAATAACGATATCTCAGTTGGGCGCAAGACCGGCGGATGAACCGATCGTAAATCTATCGATAAATCCGGCGGCACCTTTCGTGATAATTCCAGCAAGTCGTCGAGCGATCCCGATCGCTCTGCGAATTTCGATGGAAATTCGTTGGCGAATGTTAAAACTCGAAAATAATAAAAAATTTCCTCTATGAGGAAGCAAAAAGAGAAAAAGGAAAGAAAAAAAAACTAACAGTTAACGGGATCGTTAACGAACCGTTGGTAACGCAACGTATACGAACCAGATTTGTAGTTTTAACTACAAATACATCTATCTATATCTGTTTATATTTTTATTATTGTTATTTTAAGTATTTTTTACTTAACGGTAAGCGCGTTTGACCTTATCTACGTGTACGGTTTTTAATTTCCCAGGACCAAGGGACAAAACGATATTGTTTTTTTCTAAGACCTCCTTGACGCTGTACGGTCCAGTGTATTCGTCGTTGAATTTGCCCGTTTTAGGTTCTTTAAGCAGGTATACTTGGTCACCTGCTTTGTAAGTGTGAGGTTTCACTTTCCTATCATAGTATTTTTTAGAGCGTTCCTTAGCAGCTATCAAGTTGGCGTTTGCCGATTCTCTCGATATCTTCAATTTTCCAGTTAATTCCTTGTAGAATTCATCGAATCTGCAATCTTCATAATCACGTTCGAATTGAGGAGGTATTCGTGCTACTTTGGCAAATACGAGCTCGAATGGCGAATATTTAGTACCTTCGTGAAAACTAACGTTATACGAAAACATTGCGGCGGGAATCCAGCTGTCTCACTCGCGGTGCTCGTTAACGAATTGGTTTAAATACTCTGTTAATACGTGATGGCTTCGTTCTAGGGAGCCATTCGATTGAGGATGGTAAGCGGTGGTACGATAGTGTTTAATTTCGAACATTTTTGCGAATTCTTCGAAGATCTCACTTGTGAAGTTTCTGCCCTGGTCGGATATTATGATTTTTGGTGCACCGTAAATGCAAATGTACTTATTTGCGAGTGCTAAGGCGACATCTTTAGATGTCGTTCTACTTAGAGGGATTGCGACAGAATATTTCGTGAGATTGTCTTGAATTGTTAATAAATATTCGTGCCCGAGGCGAGTACGGGGCAGAGGGCCATAAATATCTATTGATACTTTTTCGAAGGAGTCGGTTGGTGTATCCGTAATCACCATTGGCAGGCGATGTTTGACACGCACTAACTTCCGCCGTTGACAATTAGGACAACGCTTGATGAAATTCGCGATATCAGTTTTCATTCTGCGCCAATAAAAGCGTTGTGAAATTAGTTGGAACGTTTTTGTTACGCCTTTATGCCCGCCTACAGCTGAGGAATGATTTTCCTCGATTACGTCTATACGATTATCGGCGGACGGCACAATCAATGAACCATTGCAAATTACAAAGGTGATGTCCGTTCCGTCGAAAGTTCGGTGTAGATGGTCGAGTATCGATTTTCGCTCATAATTCTCGAGGCAGATATTATCGATAGAGAGTCGGAGCGAGTCGATTTCGAGTTTTAATAACAATTCCTTCAATGTCGAGAGACAAGAGACATAATGGTCGTGATTTAACCCATTCGTGAAGTATTTAGCATATATTAAACCGAACGAGTATAATCTCCTTTTCCTGGTAACGATGACTTCTCCTGGTTCAGCACTTTCTTGATGTACCTTTTCCCAATCGATTATACCCTTTTCTATCAGGAGAGCGGTAGAGTTTGCCGTGATAGTTTTGTCTTGAGCGATGAAGTAAGCAACACAAGCCTCTCGAGAGGTTATGTTTTCCGATGATGTTTGCACACGACCGATTTCGAGTGACAATGGTTCTGGAAGTGTTTCGACCGGCGTTGTTTCGCTGGTTTGGTTATCGTCTGGACGGGCGCTTGAATTTTCGTCACTCGATTGGGTGGGTGCAGATCGGTCTTCGGAGATTCGATGGGCACATTCGTCCGTAATCGTCGGCAAACGAGACGGATCGGGACTCGTAGTCAGTGGTGAATGGTTCTGGAGAGTGGTCGAACACGCAGAATTGCCCGAGGCCGGTGGCTCGTAGGCGGAGCCTGAAAATTCTGTTCCATCGTCGATAGTTGATGGGCCAAATATGCTATCGAAGCTCGGTGCAACAATCGACCTTCTATTAGTAGGTGTTTCTTGCTGAACTGGTACCTTCCCAGTATCGGCGATCGGGTCTCCGTCATCGTTGGTTAGTTGTGGAGCCTCCCTGGTTTCGGGAAGTGGTTGAGAGTCATTCCCAGGTGGAAGTGGATTAGCCGCCTCCCCAGTTCCTGGAGGTGATAATGGGTCATTTCCAGGTGGAGATGGGCTGGCCGCCTCCCCAGTTACTGCCGGAGCCAGTGTGTGTCCAATGATATTGTCGCTATCCCACCAAAATTCAGGATCTTCCTCGGAATCAAGTTCTTGTGGACGCCTTTTATGTCTAGGTCGAACATTTTCGTCCGAAGTATCAGTGGTGGAGTGTTGGCGTTTTGAGTTGGCCGGTGATGGGACGTTGTCAGCGTTTACGTCAGAGGTCGGACTATCGCTTGATTCTCCTACTTTTGGTTTCACTTTTCGTCGGGGCTGCTTCGGTTTTGCTTGGGCGCCACATGATAGGTCAATGGTGACCACAAGCGTATGGTCGGCCGGTTCGTTTGAAGATGAAGTTTCTGAACCGGATTGATTATTTCGAGGTCTTTTTGCGTTGATAACGCACGCGTCCGTACTCCTCAAGGTAAATTCATCTTCTACCGGGTTCCTTGAGAGAGCGTCTGCATTAGTGTTTTGCGAACCCTTTTTGTGCAGGATCTCGTAATCGCAACCATCTAGAATGTCGGACCAACGGCATAACTGAGAATTTGGGTTTTTTAAACTCTTCAACCAGGTTAAAGGTTTATTGTCTATCACCAGGGTGAATTTTCGTCCGTAAATGTACGACTGAAAAGTATCCAGTGCATAGACGATAGCTAATAACTCCTTTTTAGTAGCGTCGTACCTGGTTTCAGGGTCATTTAAAGTTCTCGACGCGTATGCAATCGGCAGATCTTTTCCAACTTCACCTTGACTCAATATCGCTCCTAAGGTATAATCAGATGCGTCCGTTGTTATGACGAAAGGCTTATCATAATCCGGATGTTGTAGAATCGGTTCTTCGCACAATTTATCCCGCAATTCTTCGAAAGCTTGTTGCTGTTCTTCGCCCCAATTAAAAGGCGTAGTTTTCTTCAACAACCGGGTAAGTGGCTTAGCAATTGCGGCAAAATCTTCGATAAAACGGCGGTAATATCCGACTAAGCCCAAAAATTGTTTGATATTCTTCTGATTTTTGGGAACAGGAAATTTTTTTACCGCTTCTAATTTCTTCGGGTTCGGTCTTACTCCATCGGCGCTGATGAGATGACCGAGGTAGACCACTTCCGGACGAAGAAATTCGCATTTATCGGGTTGGAGGGATAACCCTGCATTTGCTAGCCTTTTAGCTAAGCGTCTGAATTTTTTATCATGTTCTTCACGGGAGTCTGCGTAGATTACGATATCATCGAGGTACACAAACATTTCGATGCCCTGAAGACCAGACAAAACCTGGTCCATGAGTCGTTGGAACGTTGCGGGGGCGTTCTTGAGCCCGAAAGGCATACGATTGAATTCGTAGTGTCCGTTTGGAGTGGAGAACGCTGTTTTCTTACGATCTTCGGCGTCCATCGGGATCTGATGAAAGCCCGAAGCAAGGTCAAAAACTGAGAAATAACGAGCTTTACCCAACTGATCTAAGATGTCAGTGATATTAGGTAAAGGGTAGGCATCAGCGACAGTTTTTTCGTTAATTTTTCGGAAATCAACGACCATCCTCCAACGCTTTTTCCCGTGAGAATCCTCCTTTTTAGGGACAATCCAAATTGGCGAATTGAAAGGTGATGTGGATTCTTGGATTATATTTTTATCCATCAATTCGTCGACTTGTTTACGAATTTCGCCTTTCATATGGTGAGGGAAACGGTACTGTTTAGTGTTGATAGGCAAATCGTCTGTAGTAGGAATTCGATGTTTTACCACGTTTGTAGCTCCTAGTGGTTCTTCAGGAAGCTGGAATATGTACGGAAATTCTTCGATGAGTTCAATGACGTGATCGTATTCCGTATCGTTGAGGTGATCCAGACGCAAAAGTGGTATTATTTCTTCCGTTCGATTAGTCATTTTCGAGGTGGCGCATGCGACGCGTGCTGTTTCGTTGGGTTTTTCGTGTTCCGAGTGCGAGTACTCTTCAAACGGTTCTATTTCTACGCGCGGCACTACTAAATCTATTTCTAAATCTTTTGTATTAATAACAAATAAATGCGCCGTACCGTCGCGATTTTCGACCACAGCATCGCCGCAGTAGACACCTTCAGTGAATTCGATTCTAGGCACGTATCCATACGAAAGATTGTTAGTGACTTTAATTTTTAATAGTTTAGTAGTTCTTGCTGGGACTGATACAATTTCGGTATTCAAAAAAGGGATAATTTGAGGTGGGTTTAGGGGAGCTATCCAACCATTTTGATAACTAATATCCACCTTATGTTTCAGGAAGAAATCCCGTCCAAGCAAACCATCCTCGGAAATTCGAACACAGATTCGAACCCAAAGAATATTCAGTACCGGACGTAACGCCTTCGATTTCGTATATGATTCGGCGATTAATTCTTGTATGAGCAGGGAGAAATTTTTCTTTTATTATCGAGATATCCGAGCCATTATCGACATAGAAGATTGCTTCGCCTTCTAAAAGATTTGGCGAGAACAATCTTACCACGCTGTCTTCTTTGTAGGGATCTTTCCGTACAGAGGCTTTACGGATCTCGACTTTTGCGCATTTGGTTCGCTCGAAGTCGCGCTTTCTCGTCGAGCTTCTTTGGAGTTTAAAGGATCGCAAGACCGAGGCACCTGTTCATGCGAATTTTCCGAACGTTGCCCACTTTTGCTGCTTTCTCGTTCACGCGACGAGTCATTCACTCGCGAACGGCGACGCGATCTATTGGGTTTCCCATGCCTGTCGGAATTAATATCTGATTCGCTTGATTCGTCTGAAGAGAACCGTTTTCCCGACCCGTTTCCCCTTTTGTCACTACCGTGGTTTTGTTTCGAATTTCTACGGTCGCGGCTAGATTTTCTGGCACGCACGTGTTTTAGTTCGATCTCCGACCAGCGCTTTTCTTGGTGCCCGTCTGACTTTCTCTCGCCAGAAATAGTTCGATCGCGTCAAGTATTATTGTCACGGTCACGGGAACGGGTACGGGAGTCGTCTCTCTCTCGATAGTCACGTTGTTCGCGCGTATCACGTCGATCTCTACTATCTGTACGGTGTCCGGAGTTACTACGATTTCGCCTATCGTGGTGAAGACGTGAATTTTTTTCAGAAAATCTAATTTGTCGAGAATTAGAATTTTTACTGCCGCGATTATGTTCGTGAGGATGCGAATCGTCTCTATCATAGTGATCGCGACGCGAGCGCGAATCATCCCTATCAAATATTCTCTGGCGAGAATTATCCTCGCGGTTATCTCGTCCGGCGCGCGACTTATCCCTACCATAATTATCATAGCGGGAACGTGAGTCATCTCTTCGGTAATTGTCGCGGTCGTAGTTCCCTCTATCGCGACTATTAGGGCGCGAATTAGAGTTGTCTCTCTCGCGACGGTTGAAGTATTTTTCTCGTGAGACGTCGCGAACACGAGAACCACGGCGGTCGGGAGATTCACTGCTATCTGAGCGGTATCTATCACGATGTTCGCGATACATTTGTCGCGACTGAGAGGAACCATGATTGTTTTCCCGAGACCTTTGCTCTTGTTCTTCGTACCATCTGCGGTTTTGTAACCTATAACAATCGTCAATAAGATGGCCCGGTTTTTTACAGTAGTTGCAACGCGAGTCAGCTATCCGAGAATCTGCGTATCGAACTCTAGTCGTGGCGCTATCAGAATGCATGATTCCGGTCGTACGCAAAGCGGATTTCAGGCTAACATTTTCGTCACAGGTTGGCACTGAGTCGAGGTTTGTTAGCTCGATCTCGCTTCCGGTTTCGGCTGAATCGCGTAGTTTTCTATTATTAATTAAGTCGAATTTATCGCGATTTGCTTTTACTACCGCGCGATTTCGGATAAGCTCCTCGGCTTCGTACGCATATGCCATCGCTTTTTCGATAGGTGATGGTTCTTTAGTCCATACGTAACTCGCTAATTCCTCGCGCAATCCTTTGTTAAAACATTCGAGCATGTTTTTGCGGTTTTCTTCGCGCATTACTTTACCGACGCGATAGTTATCGTGATTGTATTCTTCGCAGTAACGGCGATCGATGATACCACCGATTTCTTTGACGCGTGCGGCGTAATCATAGATGCTTTCTATCGAGCCATGGGCTATACTGGCCAAATCCAGCTTAAGCGCGAGTGTTCCCTTTTTGGGTGAATAAAGAGAACGCAAATCTGTTAAGATGTCGGTGATAGATCTATAAGTGCTGCGTTTCGGGTGAATTTGTCGACGCGCATCCCCTTTGAATTTTTTGAAAAGTAGGTATTGAAATCTACTGAACTCTTCGGGATCAAGGGTGCCCATAGCAAATTGAACGTCCGCGATAAATTCTTCCACCGGTACGCTTTTTCCATCGAAATCGGGGATAGGAATTAACGCTTTGGTGAGCCAGTCGATGTCGACTCGTATGTTTCTCCGATTCCGATCTCGAGTTTCCAGGTCGGCCCGATGAGCATCGAAATCTCCTCTTGAATTAGACGCTCGAGATCGAGGTCTTCTCGAATGGCGCTGGGAAAACTGATGACTTTCGTTAAAGCGATGGTGCTTGGTGACGAAAATCACCTTGGTTTTCTTGCCGGCCAGGGTGATTTACCCAGTTAGGTTCGCGAATTTTAAGACGATGGTTTTGGCCTTGACGAGCGTTCGGATGTACATATACGGGGGGAAATCCATCAACATTTTGTGGTTGAAGATTGTGGGAATTCCGATTCGTCTGGTCTGTCCGTTCATTTTGACGATTTTGGTTGTCGATATTGGAACGATACTGGTGAGGTGGATTTTGAAGTGGTAGTGGCATCTGCCGGGGGGAATTTATTGTACGGCTCTGATCTTCGTCCAACATTACGCGCGCATCCGGAGTGATTGGCCGGGAAGCGTTGTTTATTAATTCGACACCTAACGGGAACCCACCGTTGTCCAGTGGGGACTGGACGAGACGCGGGTCCATCATGACTGGAAGAAAGATAGAGTAGTAATCGCGAAAAGAGAACGAAATTGTAGTGGATAGGTATTAATAGCGAATTCAAATGAAAATCGGTCGGGAAAAAAAAAACAAGGAGTAGGAATACCGGTATAAGCACACTATAGGAAGAGAAAGGAGAGAAAAGAAAAAAAAATGAAAATATAGGAAAAGAGGATAGTTTGTGCGCTCTAACAGTGCGCAGTATTCGTAAGTCTAGATGCGATCGGAAGCGGTATACGCGAGTCAGACTTAATTAATTACTTATTGCTGCAATGCTCGCGAAATTCTACCGATTCCTATGGGAAGAAGGAACGAGACGAAACAACTTCTTATAAAGTAATTATAAATATACAGAAATTCGTGGGAGAGGTTAAATAACGTTGTTTTACGCGTAAACAGCGGTTTAGAGGGGAATTGATACGCGAATTGTTAAATATATATTTTATTAATTTTGTATTTGTTTTATACCAGGCAATTCCACACAAGTTGCTACAAACTTGTGTGCATTGTAAGGTGATTTTCGATTTTTTTTTGACGAAGGATATGGGCTCGCGGGCCCAGTCCTACAGGTTAATACTACGTATCCCTTAAGTGCCACCTTATGAGGGAACGATAGTAGGGCACGATTATTTTATTGACGGGAGATATGAGCTCGCGGGCTCAGTCTCACGATACATATATATATATATATATATTACCATAGAATTCGCAGTTACGTATATATATAAAAATTCGTATACATAATGATAAGTGGTAATAAAGATAGTGAAGAAGGAAAAAGGAAAGAGAAAAAAAAAGAAATATATATAGAGCAATGCGTCGAAAGGATGGTATAAAATTGATAATTAATTCAGAAAAATTCGCTGGCAAAATTTAAATGTATATGTCTATATATCTTTTTAATTTTATTTTTCTTTGGATATATATTCGTTTTCGATTTTATTAGTGGAAAATTCAGAAGAATTGCTCGAATTTTATTTATTTGCTTATTTTTCTATTTTACTTTTTTTTTCTTTTCTTTTTTTTTTTTCTGAATAGTTAATAGTATTTTCCTTTCGAAACCTTTCTTTTATTACTAAGAAGTGAATAATATTTATTCTTCTTCTTTAATTTAATTTTATTATTGATTAATTGACGGTACTTGTATAGATTGTTTTATTTATTATTTGTTTCTGCGAGCACCGGCCCACCCCTTTTTTATATATATATATATATATATATATATATATATATATATATATATATATATATATATTGTAACGGGACGCTCCCTTCTACAAGAACGAACGTCCACGTATACCACGAAGCGGCGCGATGTCGTACAAGCAGGCACTGCGTACCTCCTATACCCACACTACTCAAGACCGCCTGGAGTGGTGGGGAACAACGTATATAAGCAGACCGCGCCGAGCACCAGGTTCTCTTTTTCCTAATCACCCATCCTGTAAGGATCCCTTAAATATAACATCCTCTTGTGAGCCCCACATTGCGTTGGCTCTCACAAGATTCCTCTGAGCATAGCCCAGGCTCACCCGTGTGCCCCAGATTGCACTGGCCCGCACGGTTCCTTCCCGTGAGCTAGCCCAGCTCCAGTAGGCCCTGCATTGCGTCAGCCCCTACTGCTCACTTCTACTATCTTTCCTCTATCCCATAATTTTACATGGTAAACAAAATTTCATTATTGCTTAGTTGGCATCAACAATCAAGAGCCCCACATCGCGTTGGCCCTCTTGATTTGTCGAAAACAACTAAATCATCGAAATTTAGTTTATTATAAAATCTAGTGAATAACAAAAAAAAAACAAAAAACAATTAACATAAATAAACGGATTCTCCATAATAAACAAAATTCAAGAATTGTTCAATCGTTATCTGCGATAAAGAGCCCCACATCGCGTTGGCCATCTTAACTCGTCGATTAGCGTTTGAAGGATCGAATTTGTTTATTAGAATTAAAAATTTGTTCATAAAGCCAAATATAAATATCGCTTTTGCTGATAATAAGATCGTGACAGGAAACACGAGCGAAATAACTGTGGCTTCCGATCTTTTGACGATAGCTACAGGTATACCGCTTGCTAGGCTTTGCCTACGAGGTCTATAGGCGCGGAGTCCATCTCTGCGCCTATATAGAAAAAGAGGTAAACAAGCAGCGAGCACTGGTCGCGCGCTCATCGTCGCACTATAGATATACATCGTCTACGCGCTCTCACACGGACACGGTACAACCGAAACTTTAGGCCTTGGTCTTGAAATTTCGTGGGTATTGTTCGGCACAGGTGTCTGTGACGTATCAATACTCCTGTATAACTATATTGTGTGAATCTCGAGCAACGAGACGTGTTTTTGCTTCACTCTTGAGTCACACTTCGGTTTCTTTTGCTAGTCGAAAGGGTTTAATCCTATTAGAATTTCGTAATCCTATTAGTCTCTTCCTGTACCGAGAATCGAGTGAATACTTCGAAATACGTCGTTTCCTACTCGGAACTACTGGAGATAGCCCAACTCACACGTTTTTCGAACTATTTTCTGAGAAGCTTGTTACAGGTAATTTGAGTAAAAGGCTTCTTGTTAATTATAGGCAAGGAAAAATATTGCATCAAGTTTCGATAACGAACTCCTGGAGATAGCCCAACTCACTTGTTCCCATATTCGATTCCTCACACCTATACAAAACTAGAGTTATAAAAATACTTAGTTAGTTTGTTTTCGACTACTCATTAGAAGATATTTCTCTTTTTTGACCAATTATATCACGCATCCAATGATGAAGTTGAAGCACCCACGCGTCCTTCACTGAGGATCTTTTTTTTTCCTATCCCTCCCATCAACTCAAAAATATTATAAGGAGTTGAAAATAAAAACCGCGTGCTATTATTAGAGTCTTTGGCAGTGAGCTATGCATGCTCCGTATACCGTCGTCAGCTCGGTATACGACCTTAACTTCACTAAAATCTTGCAACACGTCTTCGCAATTAAATATGACTGTTATTACATGTCACACCTTCCGTGAATTGTAATAACAGTCTGAGCGTATAAAATTCCATTACAAACCCTCCAAGCATTCACCGTCAATCCTTTATAGTTCTCCATCCGAACAATCCTTATTATTGACTCTGCCTCTCCTAGATTATTCTACTTTCTCCCTAGCCTATGATGAATTTATCCTAGCATTGTGGCACGTGGATTACTGAGATTGCTTCCTTTCCTAAAATCAATCACCTCTCATCGGGTCCAGTATACGAACTCCTCAAATCCTCCTCTCTCCCCCTTCAGGAGTTTAACATATTAGAATACAGAAAATCCCCAATATCTATATAAAGGTCACGAGGATTTTCAATATCGTTTAAATATATATATATATATCTCTATATTATCTCTCTATATTATAAAAAGATCTCGCCGCCGCCGCCGCCGCCGCCGCCGCCGCCGTGTCAAGAATCGACGGACTTCGAATAATTCGGGCTCAGGGCTTGGCGGAAGGGGAGGGGAGGGGGAGGGGAGGGGAGGGGACACCCTTCGGGGGGGCACCCTTCGGAGGTGGCACCCTTGGGTAGGGGGCGATTGCTAGCGCGCGCAGCGCGCGAGCCACAATAAAATCCTAGTGTATATATATATATTGTAACGGGACACGTATACCCCTGGCGAGAAATCGACAAAATCAAAGTTCGGCAACACCGAACGTGGCAACAGGGCCTAGGAAGACCTAGAGGGGGAATATGTCACCGTGGCAAACAGCCGATCGCAGGGTATATAAGCGCGCCTCGCATGAGTTCGGTACCTTATTCTCTGACTACCATTCCTCATATCACTATGTCCAAGTAAGGTCCTTATAGTACCCGTGCTGTCGAGCCGAGACATTGCGTCTACCCTCGAACAGCACTTCCGTAAGCACGCCCAGCTTCCCCAAGTGCCGCAGCATCGCGCTGACCCACTTGGTTTTTCCCGTGAGCCCGCCCAGCTCCAGTAGGCCTCTACACTGCGTAGACCCCTACTGTCCTCTCTATTCTTTCCTGTCGAAACCGATATGCCTCTGCACCGCGCAGACCCATATAAAGGTTTCCCTCTATCTTTCCTATCTTCAATCCTTCCGATACTATATGCCGCTCCATCGCGCAGACCCGTGTAGTATCATTACCGCTCCTAGTAGAAAGGCCTATATGCCGCTGCACTGCGCAGACCCATATAGTGTCTACATTACCAGAATTCCTTGATTAAACAACGCCTGGAAATATCTTTTATTATAATTTAAATGACTAACTTCTGAGAAATCTAGCCACATAAGGAATAATACTTCCCCTTGCTCCGCGTCTCACTCTAGAGATCTACAAACTCGCGATCGGAATATCTCCCCTTGCTCTGCGTCTCACCATATAGATCTACAAGCTCGCGGTCGAGGCTCGTATCCCCTTGCTCTGCGTCTCACTGTATAGATCTACAAGCGCACGGTCGAAATTTGTTTCCCCTTGCTCTGCGTTTCACCATATAGATCTACAAGCTCACAGCGAAGGCATACCACTTCCCCCTTGCTCTGCGTCTCACTATATAGATCTACAAGCGCATAGTCGAAACTTGTTTCCCCTTGCTCTGCGTTTCACCATATAGATCTACACGCTCATAGCTAAGGTATAAGGCTTCCCCTTGCGCCACATCTAACTCCATGGGCCTACCAAATCGCAATCGATGACATCCGAATGAGAGCCCAGAGAGCGACAACGATAACAACAAACGCGATCCTCTCGTTCTGACACACAAGACCATTTCTACGAATTGCGAGCATTTTTCTCAGTAAAATCATTTCATTTTATATTTCAATTTATTCTCGGACTTAACTCAACCTGTGACATCCCAGAGACTAAGGGACAAAATTATAGTAATTAACTTTTATATGCAACGAGAAGACTTCTGGAGGATTCCGTAGCCAACGTTTATTTTTTCTATTTTCCTTGAGCAAGCCCAGCTCACGTTGACTGTGGAACTACTTGAATCATCTCCAATAGTTGCACTTGATTGAACAATTTAGAATTCCGGTCTAACAAGGCACCAAGTTCTTTTATTTACTATTTTCCTTGAGACAGCCCAACTCACTTGGTGCGTTGTATCCTGATCCACTAAATTGTGATATATCAGAATTAAATTCTTTGTATCTAGAATCCCTTAAATCGGCTGTTACGCTAATTCATAAGTATCCTGTGATGAGATAGAAACACTAACTCTGAGGACTTATTTTTTAAGACTTTCCCCCCCCCCCCCCCATTTATTACTCTCATGAAGAACGAGTAATTACGCGTTTTAGAATCACTTGGCGATGAGCTATGCATGCTCCATGCTCGGACATCCGTTCCGTGCATGACCTTAGACTCAAATTCATTTAGAACATTTCGCAACTATAAACTTACTGTTGATACAGACTGTTGTCGCAGACTGTGTCAATAGTCGGTGCGTTTAACTAGAGTACTACAAACCCTAGTACAAGTTGGCTCCAAGCCGGCATAATTCCTTCAAAACATTTCAACCTTTCCTTGCAACCTCTATCCTGAACCGATGATGAAGACATCCTAGCTACATGGCACAGGAATACTGAGGTTTTCTCCCTTCCCCAGAAAAAATTCTCTTTAATCCTTATTTGGGTCCCGTACACGAACAAAAATCATCCTTCAGATGATGACTTGGATACCTCAGGATATTCTTCCAAAGATAGAATAAAAACGAAGGAAGCAAATATCGTTTCATTGGCGCCCGAACAGGGACCCGATAAAACAAATGGAAGTAAATATCGTTTCATTGGCGCCCGAACAGGGACCCGATAAAACAAATGGAAGTAAATATCGTTTCAATATACTAGGATTTTATTGTGGCTCGCGCGCTGTGCGCGCTCGCAATCGCCCCCCAACCAAGGGTGCCACCTCCGAAGGGTGCCCCCTCCCCTCCCCGCCACCTCCCCCCCTTCCACCAAGCCCTCAGCCCGAATTATTCTAAGTCCCTCGATTCTTGACACGGCGGCGGCGGCGGCGGCGAGATCTTTTTATAATATAGAGAGATATACACATATATAATATAATATAAAATAATAATCAATTTTAGTAATACATATAGTAATAGAGTAATAAATATATAAATATAAAATATATCTATACTATCTATACTATACTATAAAAAAGTATGGGCTGACTTTTTTTGGGGTACTCACGTTTTGGAGGGCTGACGTTTTAGAGTTTGACGTTTTAGACGTGTAGAGTGGAGTGGAGTGGAGTGGAGTGGAGTGGAGTGGAGTGGAGTGGAGTGGAGTGGAGTGGAGTGGAGTGGAGTGGAGTGGAGTGGAGTGGAGTGGAGTGGAGTGGAGTGGAGTGGAGTGGAGTGGAGTGGAGTGGAGTGGAGTGGAGTGGAGTGGAGTGGAGTGGAGTGGAGTGGAGTGGAGTGGAGTGGAGTGGAGTGGAGTGGAGTGGAGTGGAGTGGAGTGGAGTGGAGTGGAGTGGAGTGGAGTGGAGTGGAGTGGAGTGGAGTGGAGTGGAGTGGAGTGGAGTGGAGTGGAGTGGAGTGGAGTGGAGTGGAGTGGAGTGGAGTGGAGTGGAGTGGAGTGGAGTGGAGTGGAGTGGAGTGGAGTGGAGTGGAGTGGAGTGGAGTGGAGTGGAGTGGAGTGGAGTGGAGTGGAGTGGAGTGGAGTGGAGTGGAGTGGAGTGGAGTGGAGTGGAGTGGAGTGGAGTGGAGTGGAGTGGAGTGGAGTGGAGTGGAGTGGAGTGGAGTGGAGTGGAGTGGAGTGGAGTGGAGTGGAGTGGAGTGGAGTGGAGTGGAGTGGAGTGGAGTGGAGTGGAGTGGAGTGGAGTGGAGTGGAGTGGAGTGGAGTGGAGTGGAGTGGAGTGGAGTGGAGTGGAGTGGAGTGGAGTGGAGTGGAGTGGAGTGGAGTGGAGTGGAGTGGAGTGGAGTGGAGTGGAGTGGAGTGGAGTGGAGTGGAGTGGAGTGGAGTGGAGTGGAGTGGAGTGGAGTGGAGTGGAGTGGAGTGGAGTGGAGTGGAGTGGAGTGGAGTGGAGTGGAGTGGAGTGGAGTGGAGTGGAGTGGAGTGGAGTGGAGTGGAGTGGAGTGGAGTGGAGTGGAGTGGAGTGGAGTGGAGTGGAGTGGAGTGGAGTGGAGTGGAGTGGAGTGGAGTGGAGTGGAGTGGAGTGGAGTGGAGTGGAGTGGAGTGGAGTGGAGTGGAGTGGAGTGGAGTGGAGTGGAGTGGAGTGGAGTGGAGTGGAGTGGAGTGGAGTGGAGTGGAGTGGAGTGGAGTGGAGTGGAGTGGAGTGGAGTGGAGTGGAGTAGCCAAATGGTCTTAAAATACAAAATAATCTTAACGACGCGAACGAAATTGAAAATATTGTATGGAAAGAAATATTTCAGTAACTATCTTATCCTCATTGTAATTAAGGACTCCTCATTTGGGCTCACTTCGCACACCAATGTTAACCATTATTGTTCCTTTTGTTTTGGGTCTCCTTCTTTTCCCTTCCACCGAGGGATCTATTTCAAGCAGAATGACGTGAATACGTTTATCTACGACGTCACAAAAAAGAATCACGCGTTTCCTACAACATACGGCCGCAACTGAACCATCCCTTATACTCAACACTGCAACGATTTCGCATTTGAACATTGCGAGAGTTTGGCATCATTTCGTAGTGTTGGAGCAATGTCGCGCAGTATTTAGGTAACAGAACGTAAAGACGTAATAGAATCAACCCTAATATACATATTGACCTTTAATGTCACAGGTCGATAACGCATGGTGCAGTGGGTAGTTTTGGAACAATTAACGTTCCGGAACTTTGAAATTCACAACAGAGAAATTATTAGATTTCATCGCAATCGCAACAAAATCGACAAGATATCAGAAAATTCGCGAAGCATTAATAAAATCATAATTCGTCGCCAGTTCACGATCTTTTCATTTAAAATGGGGGGTTGGCGCGCAGGGGGGCGTAGCCCCCCTAATATATGTATATATATAGTGTATAATAAAAACTACCGCGCCACATATATATATATATATATATATATACTAGGATTTTATTGTGGCTCGCGCGCTGCGCGCGCGCGCAATCTCCCCCAAAAAAGTGCAATCTCCCCAAAGACCTCTAGGAAGTATAGGAAAGACTCCCGGGAAGTATGGGAAAGACCCCTGGGAAGTATGGGAAAGACCTCCAGGAAGTAAGGGAAAGACCCCTGGGAAGTATGGGAAAGACCTCCACGAAGTAAGGGAAAGACCTCCACGAAGTAAGGGAAAGACTCCCGGGAAGTATGGGAAAGACCTCCAGGAAGTATGGGAAAGACTCCCGGGAAGTGTGAGAAAAACCTCCAGGAAGTATGGGAAAGACTCACTGGGATGTATGGGAAAGACCTCCAGGAAGTATAGGAAAGACTCCCGGGAAGTATGGGAAAGACCTCCAGGAAGTATGGGAAAGACTCCCGGGAAGTATGGGAAGGACCTCCATGAAGTATGGGAAAGACCTCCAGGAAGTATCGGAAAGACCTCCGGGAAGTATGGGAAAGACTCCCTGGGATGTATGGGAAAGACCTCCAGGAAGTATGGGAAAGACTCCCGGGAAGTATGGGAAAGACCTCCAGGAAGTATGGGAAAGACCTCCAGTAAGTATGGGAAAGACCCCTGAAATTTTTCTAAGTCCCTCGATTCTTGACACGGCGGCTCGATTCTTGGAGAAATGCTACTCGGGTACTCCTTTCTAATAATTCCGTATTTGACATCTGATGTGATATTAGGTTCCGACTGGATGTCCAGAAATGAAGTGATTTTGAATTATAAAGTAAATACCGTTGAAGTCAGAGGTAATCGTCTTAAGATCAAGTAAAAAAATATATTATGAAAATAACATCGTCGCACTGAAACACGAACCGAAAAAAGTGTGGACAACAATCAAAGAGATGATAGGAACGAAAAAACAAGATAAAAAAGCGAACTACATAACATTTGACGGGACGAAAATAAACGATACTAAAGAAATAGCAGAACGATTTAACACATTTTTTATTACAAGTATTGACGAAATAGTCGGAGAAATAAATACAACAACAGAAAGGGTAATTAGTGAAGGAGATGAGAACGAAACAAGGTTTTTTATTTTTCGGAAGGTGGAATATAAAGATGAAAACGAGATTATAAGCAAATTAGAAAATAAAAAAGGAACGGATGAAGGAGTAACTACAGAAATAATGAAATGGGTGTGGAAGGCAGCGAGTAAATATTATGTAGTGTATAGGCGTACATGTAAGTTAGTAAAAGTATTGTGTGTAGTAATATGAAGATGTATGTATGCGAATGTAAATGTAACTCGATCGCAAATGAACTCTCGGTCCTCTCTCTCTCTCTCTCTCTCTCTGTGAGTATTGCAACTGTCATCATTATTCCTCTCTACTATTTTTAAGGCCCACTCTGTCGCCTTTTGCCCACGGGCTTTTTTGTTACAGCTGAGAGCAAGCGCAAATTTTGCTTTTCACCAGAACATAAAAATTCTCATGACCTTAATTCATTATTGGAATGAATTTCTGGTGACAAGTAATTAGCTATTCTAACCCTAAAAGTAGAAGCTAACACTTTCATTCGTCACTGTTGGCCTTGAGCGCATTCCACCCAACTACCGCAAGTACTCCCGAGGCTCTGCTTACGCTCAACGCATGCGCGCATCGATTCTCACCTCTATCAATCTCCGCGACACGGCGCATCGATCTACGGCTCACCTCTCCAGCGCTACTACTATTCAACGGTGACTCTTGAAACCTTCACTACTCCATCATATCTTCATCCGCCGATAACGAAGACCACTATCCACCTGCTGCTGCCTCATGCTGTAATTGTCTGTATGTCTTCCTCGAAGTGCGATAAATGCAGCAAACCTATCATCGGCAAAATTTTAAAATGCTCGAATTGTTTTAAATCTTTTCATCCAGATTGCTGTAAACTTTATCTTAATTACCGAAACGCAAGCGCATGTTGCATCAGCAATCTCAGTAGTAGCGTAACTAATTCTCCGGCTCACAAAGATAGAACTAGCACCATGAACTCTTCCCAAAGTTCTAGCTCCCAAAACAGGCAGACAGACAATATCCTTCAAGAAATTCTTTCAAAATTGAACAAATCAGATGACAAGATTACAAATTGCGAAATAGCCGATAAGCTGAGTGGGTTACCGAACCTGATAAAAAAAGTAGACGAACACGATGCATTGCTACTAAAACTATCGGAGCAAAACGCAGAACTAACTCGCGAACTTCAAATACTCAAGTTTTCAAATGCTCAGTCACAGACTCAAACTCAGTCCACTGATTTAATTATAGCAGGAATCCCATGTGATTTACAAAACGAACCACTAGAAATAGCATCCAAAAATTTCACAGCCCTAGGCATAGCAAATCTCTATACTGACATCTTAGGCGTTCGTGAAATGAACCCTAAACCAGAAGCGAGCTCCTCTATTTAACCGCTAAATCCTAATAAGCGATCGCCATCCATATCATATGTTATATCGCTAAAATCAGAACAAGTTCGTGATTTTATAATAAGCAAAAAACGTGTTAAGCGAGACTTACCTATAAAGGAAGTCTTCGGCACCGATCATCAGGGTTTGATTTACTTAAATGAACTACTTCCATCTGATAAATACAGTCTGCTCGTACGTACGAAAGCCAAAGCCAAAGCTAATGGGTACAAATATGTCTGGGTTAGATCGCAGCGCATTCTAGTTAGGCGTAGTGACAGATCACCAATCATCACGATAAATTCCGATAGCGATCTTGCAAACTTAATCTGACTGTCTTCACCCTCTGATTCCGATAGCACAACTCGACACTCTGCCAGTGCAAAAAATATAAAATCGTTAAAAATCGCCCAATTTAATGCTAACTCACTGCTCGGTCACATAGATTTTATACGGTACTATTTTAGCACACACTGCGTTCACATCATTTCAATCTCTGAAACTTGGCTTCATGCACATATATCTGATGATCTCATTAAAATCCCAGGTTACTACATCATACGAAATGACCGCGAGGGTAAACAAGGTGGCGGAGTTGCCTGCTATATTCACGATTCTCTCAAAGCAAAAGTACTCGCATCGTCTCCGAACGAATTTTCAAATTCTCCTGAATTCGTCTTAATTGACATACGCTCGATATCGTCCCAACCTCTACTACTAGCATCAGTGTATAGACGTCCAAAAGGTTTACTACTGCACGATTTCACCACGTCACTACTCCAGCATTCACACGATTATCAGAATATTATCATTGCAGGTGACTTAAATTGCAACTTGTTGCGCGACAATTTTGAATCCAAATTTCTCAGGGAGTGGATTTTTTCCCTTTCTTTTCACTTAGTTGAGTCAGAAGCAACGTTCCACAACGCTTCCTATGACTCCTGGTTGGACGTATTTATTATTGATAGTTCCGAAAAATTACACGCGTTTGTCACATCCGAAGGTTCTTTTATTGCAGGGCATGATTTACTCGTACTCGAGTATTGTTTCGATCTTCCAAAACTAGAAAATAAAGTACTCACGCGTAGAAATCTTAAAAAATTTTCGGTCCCTGATTTTCTAAACTCATTAAGACAATTCCAGCGTTCCGACAGCGTAGTCACGGTAAACGTTTCAACGAATGAGGTTGACAGTCTTGTAAACTCACTGTCGTTTCTATTGCTCAAAGCGTTTGATTGTCATGCTCCAACCACAACATTTATCACAGTAAAACCTTACACGCCCTGGCTCACGGATGATCTGATTAGACGTATACGCGATCGTAATATCCTCTACAAACAAGCAAAACGGAAAAATTGTATTTTAGAGCTCGAAATTTATCGTCATGTAAGAAATAGACTAGATGAGGACATTAAAGAAACGAAATCAGATTTTCAATTTAAGCAGCTTGACAGCATTACTGACCCCACGAAAATCTGGAATGAGTTATCGAAATTGGGTCTTGTAAAATCTATCCTAACATCTCCACTTCATTTTTTCTCATCTGATGAACTCAATTTATACTACGCCTCTATTTCCAACTCATCCTCCGGCTGCTCTCTCCGAGATGTTCTATCGATTACTGATCAAGGACCAGAATTAGAAACTACTTTTTCTTTTCATGAAATTTATTATAGCGATTTAATCGAAGCTCTCAGGCAGTCTTCGTCGAACTCTCTTTCTTCAGGGTCTGACAACATTCCTATATTCTGTGTGAAGCACGCCATGCCCATTATTTTCTCAGACCTGTTAGATCTATTTAACAAGTCTCTTCTTCAAGCTCACTTTCCCACTATGTGGAAACGTGCGCTCATCAGACCACTGTCGAAGATCCCCTCACCACTCTCACCATCCGACACGAGGCCTATAGCTAATCTTCCAGAAATGTCAAAAACTCTCGAGCGAATAGTACACAAGCAAATCACCTGTTACCTAGACCAAAATAACTTACTCGATCAGAGACAGTCCGGTTACAGAGCTGGGTATAGTAATCAGTCTGCCCTCATTCAGATCGGCGACGATGTTCGTAAAGGTATAGAACAAAATCTGCTAACCATCCTTATTCTTTTTGATTTTAGTAAAGCGTTTGATACCGTGTCTCACATTTTGCTCATAAAAAAACTAAAATCATATGGCTTCTCGAAGTCGTGTCTGCTCTGGTTTTTCTCCTATTTAACAGGTCGGTCACAAGCTGTAGTAGACGATAGGAATGTGTGCTCCCAATGGCTACCAATAACAGCAGGTGTACCCCAAGGTTCAGTACTCGGCCCGCTCCTTTTCTCACTCTTTATAAATAACATCGCCTCGTCCCTCAAATACTCGAATCATATGATTTTCGCAGATGATACACAAATTTACCTAAATTGTGCCCCTCGATTACTTCAACAAGGTCTTGACAAAATTAGCATTGACGCGTCAGCTATATTCGATTTTGCAAATGAAAATTGTCTTAAATTAAACCTGAGTAAATCAAAGGTTATGATTCTCGGTAGTGAAGCCTATATACGCGACATCGACCTGGATTTACTCCCACCAGTCTGCATAGACGGAACAGTAATACCCTATGTAACCGAGGCACGAAATCTCGGTGTCACTATGAGCAGTAACCTCTCCTGGAAAAGCCATATCTCTACGATCTCCCAAAAAGTGCATTTTACCTTACACAAACTGAAATTTAATAAACGTAGTCTCTCACAACGACTCAGACGCAAGTTGGTCACATCCCTGATTTTTCCAATAATTGACTACTGTTGCGTAGTTTACCTTGATCTGACAGACGAGCTCAATAAAAAACTACAAGTCCTAGTAAACTGCGCTATCAGGTTTGTTTTTGATCTGAGTAGAGATGTGCACATTACTCCCGACAGGCACAGATTGAAGTGGTTGTCTGTGTTGAATCGACGCCTTTACTTTCTAGGTATTTCAGCACTTAAGTTGCTTTATGGAAACGAGAAATCATATTTAAAAGACCTAGTTCGTCGTAAGAACGCAGATATTCGCACCTCTTCTCGCCATCCTGCCCAAGAATACTTCCATATCCCTATTCACCGAACATCTACGTTTCGTAACTCATTCCAGTTATCAGTGGCTTATCTCTGGCATTCTTTACCATCGACTCTCACTTCTGTGTCTAATCTAGGTACTTTCAAACCAAAGCTTTTCAACTATCTATTTGAGCAAGAAGTAGCGAATGAAACAGTTGCGTAGCGGTACAAAATACAATGTTATATTTATATCGAATCATAATTTATGACAGATCTATTATAAGGTGGTCACAAGTGGTTAGCGATCTTCCATGTTTATACTCAACGCTTAATTATAATTTATTTTTTTCTTTTTTTTGCTTCCAGCAATTTCTGAGAGCATAGCTAGAACGCGTTAGATATTATTATTATTATTATTATTACGTTTCGTAAAATGCCCGACCGGCCCCGCAGGGCTCCGACTCACCTACAGGACGGGCGGGTTAATAAAAATCATTCTGCCTGACTGCTCCTCCAACCCGGAGGTAAGCAGTCAGGTCAGTCCAGAATCGTGTGACCTAAGTAGACGGAGCGAACCCAGAATGACCGCCTTCTGCATTCGACCCGCAAGTGAGTCGGCTTTCTGCCGACAGGCGGGGATGATCTTAAGGTTCGTGACAAACGACGGCTTCATTCCGCCGAGAACGCCGATTATGAGTACCACCAGCTTGACCGTGTAACCTCGGTATAGCCCGCGAAGCTCGAAAAGGAGATCCTGATATTTCGTCCGCTTGTCGTCTTCTTTAGTAGCGATGTTAGACTCGCCCGGAGCCGAGAACTCGATGACAAAGATCGCATGTATCTCGTGGTCGAAGACGACAATGTCAGGTTTATTGGCTGTTATTTGCCTGACAGTGGGAAATGAATAGTTCCAGTAAATACGGCACTTCTCATTTCCCACGACGGACTCAATATCTCCAGGGGCGTAGGGAAGCAGTGGCGTATTATTATTATTATTATTATTATGTTTCGTCTCGTAAAATGCCCGACCGGCCCCGCAGGGCTCCGACTCACCTACAGGACGGGCGGGTTAATAAAAATCATTCTGCCTGACTGCTCCTCCAACCCGGAGGTAAGCAGTCAGGTCAGTCCAGAATCGTGTGACCTAAGTAGACGGAGCGAACCCAGAATGACCGCCTTCTGCATTCGACCCGCAAGTGAGTCGGCTTTCTGCCGACAGGCGGGGATGATCTTAAGGTTCGTGACAAACGACGGCTTCATTCCGCCGAGAACGCCGATTATGAGTACCACCAGCTTGACCGTGTACCCTCGGTATAGCCCGCGAAGCTCGAAAAGGAGATCCTGATATTTCGTCCGCTTGTCGTCTTCTTTAGTAGCGATGTTAGACTCGCCCGGAGCCGAGAACTCGATGACAAAGATCGCATGTATCTCGTGGTCGAAGACGACAATGTCAGGTTTATTGGCTGTTATTTGCCTGACAGTGGGAAATGAATAGTTCCAGTAAATACGGCACTTCTCATTTCCCACGACGGACTCCATATCTCCAGGGGCGTAGGGAAGCAGTGGCGTCTCGTCTACCCCGTAAGAGTGTCGAAGGTGGTAGTACAACACTCTTAGAGCCGCATTATGGCGATGGATATAGCCAGAGACCGCATAGTTGGGACATGCAGATAGTATGTGCATGAGTGTCTCTGGCGATCGTTTGCAGGCCCTGCACCGTGTGTCAGGGACCTGCATACCCATCACCTGGCTCTGGTAGACGAGCGTGTTAATTACGCCATCCTGGCAGGCAATGATGAATCCCTCGGTCTCAGACATCAGACCGGCTGACTGTAAGAATGTAAAAGTCAGCCGAGCAGACAAGTCCATGCTGTCGATGTGCCGAAAGAACACTCCGTGCATGGCCTTGCCCACGTGCCGCTCGAGCAGGGTGTTATGCTCGGCGGCTCTGATGGTGCTCCTACGCCGGGACGGTTCCAGGTCGATGATGGAATTAATCGACCTTCTGCCGCCCCGACCAACACGAAATTCCAAACCGAGGTTTTCTGCCGCCTTCTCTGCCGCCCTGTATAAAAACGCCCCAACCCCCGTCCTTTCATGATCATTCACGAAGGACAGGAGAGGATTCGCACTTCCGATTACGTCGCAAGCTACACCGAGGACCAAACGATCATGCAGGCACTCCAATCCAAGTAGGCCCCTTCCACCCATGTGACGCGGCAGGTATATGCGGGGCACGGAAGATCTAGGATGAAGACTCCTATGGATGTTCATCATCTTGCGCGTGCTGGCGTCGAGTTCACGCAGCTCGTCTCGCCTCCATTTCACTACCCCGAAAGAGTAGAGAAGGACTGGGACGGCAAGCATGTTGGTAGCAGCGATCTTGTTCCGCCCAGACAATTCGGAACTCCAAATTTGCCTAAGCCGCTGCCTATACCTGCCGCGGAGAGTCTCCTTGACT